>BRDA01020558.1:0-10059 GCA_036984385.1 Crenuchus spilurus
CCCATGTGAGTCTGGTTCCTCCCAAGGTTTCTTCCTCCAGCTCTGAGGGAGTTTTTCCTTGCCACTGTCGCCGTTGGCTTGCTCACCGGGGATTGGGGATTAATGATTTTATGTCTGTTATTGCAAACCCTGTAAAGCTGCTTTGTGACATCAGTTGTAAAAAGCGCTTTATAAATAAAATTTGATTGATTGATTGATTGATTGACTCAGATAACAAGGCCTGACTCAGATAACAAGGCCTGACTCAGATAACAAGGCCTAACTCAAATAACAAGGCCTGACTCAGATAACAAGGCCTGACTCAGATAACAAGGCCTGACTCAGATAACAGGGCCTGACTCAGATAACAATGCCTGACTCATATAACAAGGCCTGACTCAGATAACAAGGCCTGACTAATATAACAAACTGTATACAGTTTACCTAGGCACCATCAGTGGTTATTGGCATAATTGGTAAAGCCTATGCTAGTAGTAATACAAACTACCGCAGTCATAATGGACCATAATCTCTGGATTTTAGCCAGCACAACTCAGGCACATAATTTATTACAGACAGTGTGATCCATCTGTTGACTTCTTTGGTGAGGTTCTATATTATCTTGTGTTAAACTTTTGACTCCGCCCATGCTGTCCGTCAGTATCAGCTTCAGACTGAATGCTGCAAGACCAGGACTGGTGATGGGGCCTATGCCAAAGACTCTAATACTTAATCTCTCTGTTAATAATCTTAAATCCAGATTGACCTGAGGAGGATGGGTTCCCCTTATTGAGCCTCGAATCCTCTGAACTTTTCTTCCTCCTACGCCTAAGTATTTTGTTCTTGTCACTGTCGCCTTTGGCTTGTTCAATTTGTTGATTTGGATTCCACTGCATCCTATAAATTTGTATTTTACGATTCTTTACGAATTTATATCATATATGAATGAATTAACATTACGCCTATATACCATCTTTCTCAAACCCAAGGATGCTTTACAATTAACACACTCCATTTACACACTTAGAACTCAACCACACCAACATGGAAACTCCACCCAGATGGGGACTTGAACCCAAGACCTCAGCACTGAGAGGTGAACGTGCTAACCACTAAGCCACCATGTCACCCATATATCCTAATGTGGATTAAAATACTTGCACAATTATTCTCACTCCTTGAGGTTTTATGGCAGAACTATAGTCACAGCAAGTCTAAGATGTCACAATGTTTAATTTGGTAAAATATTACTATTGGCAATACATTTTGGATAAATTCTGCTTCCAACTTGATAGAATTATGTTACAAAGTGTCAGTAACTGATTTTGGGTGGCTGTAGTTACGTAAGGAGAAGTAGACATAGTAAAACATGATGGTACCACTTGGACCTTAAAGATCATGTTGTATCTGTAGTACATTTGCATTATGACCTGTTGTTTTTTGGTTAGTACAGTGTATTAAATCATTGCTGAACTCCATGTTTAACATTGAGATCCCATGCCAGCTTTGGTCAGTCACACCATACCAGTTAGGGTCATTAGGCAAGACTCCTCATGCCACAGTCACCTATAAATGTAATATCATATTCTGGATAAGTGAATCTGCCAAATGTTCACTTGTAAAGGCATCTTCTGGTGTTTCTTTCTGTCTGCAAATTAAGTTCTCAAGCCAGGGCTGTGAACCACTGCTTAACTGTTATTGTGACCCTCACCACCACCCCTACCTGTATGTAACTGTCACTTTAAATAATGATGTAATGTTCAGTTACTAATGTAAGAAATTAAATAGCACATCAAGGGGAGGAGGGAGTATGATGAATTATGGCTTGGTACATAAAGAGACATGGCACTGAGGCAAATCTCCCAGTTCAGTGTTACTGAATGACAAAACAGCATCACTTCCAATTCGCAGATCTGGATCTGATTTAGATGGAGAGCACAGACTATACACAAAACTCCACAGTTCAATACTGCTTTCCTGACAACAACTCATCCTGTCTGAAAGTGGTCCTATCAGGACCTGGACATTTATTTCTGCATATTTTTCTCTCATGTGTATCTGTGTGCACTGTGTTTCTGAACCTGCTGGTGATCATCTCCATCTCTCACTTCAGACAGCTCCACACTCCCACCAACCTGCTCATCCTCTCTCTGGCTGTGGCAGATCTTATTGTGGGACTGTTTGTTATGCCTGTGAAAATAATGGAACTTTTTGACTCTTGTTGGTATTTTGGGGAAACAACATGCTCTGTTTCTCAAATAATCATGGGACTGTCTTTACTGGCGTCTCTCTGTAATCTGGTTTTTATTGCAGTTGATCGCTACATTGCCATCAGTGACCCTCTGCTTTATTCCAGTAGAGTCACTGTTTCCAGAATGTCTGTGCTGATAACTCTAGGCTGGACGTTTTGTATACTGTATATGATTATATTTTTGTACTTGAATGACCACCTTACTCCATCTCAGATATACAATACATGTGATGGAGAGTGTATTGTTTTTGTGAAATATTACTGTATGATTCTTAGCTTGATTGTTTTCTTTATAATCCCTTGTTCTATTGTACTGGTCCTGTATTCTCTCATTTTTAATGTGGCGAGACATCAAGCTAAAGCTGTTAAAGCTTTAAGAAATGATGCTTCACACAAAGTTTCAAACTCTTCCACAACCAAAGCAGCAAAAACTCTGGGAATTGTAATTTGTGTTTATTTTGCATGCTGGGTACCATTTTATATTGGTGCTTTATCCTTTAAAGACCTGGCAACTTCATTGATGTTGTGGACTGTGTTTGGCTGGCTAATGTGCTTTAACTCTTCTGTGAATCCACTTATATATGCCATATTCTACCCATGGTTTAGAAAATCATCCAGACTTATTGTATCATGCAGAATATTTGAATCTTCTTCTTCAAGAATTAATTTGTACAGAGAGAATTCTTAACTTAAGGCTGACAAAACTGAGTTGTGACCAATATTATAATACTCTCAACATGTTGATTGTCCTCCCTAAGTGCCCTCTCCAAAATAGGTCTTACCAAGCAAGGCATGGACATTTCAAGATGAAGAATGATGTTGTCTAATGCTATCTCATACCATGATGTTAGCAGATCTTTTAACCCATTTAAATTTCCAGCTGGAATAGCCACTAATAGATTTCCAGCACATCCTCTAGATGCTCAGATTGAGATCTTGGGAATTTTCAGGCTACTGCCAGGAGGCACTGACCACTTCAGATCTGAACCATCATGCAATACTTACTATCTCAGAGAGCCAACTGTGTGGTCCTAATTTTATGGCTTTCTCTGAAGGATACTTCAGGGCACAACTATATGATCAGGCTTATATCAGTTCTCAGATATATGTGGTCTATTTTGATAAGTGGATGATTTATCTAATTTTACATGAACTAAGCACAAATGAAATAAAGTCTGAACTTCAGTCCAAAGATGTGATTATTTAGTGGATATACAGTTTGAACAGTCATTAATCTGATAAATATTTTATTTGTAGCAATAGTAATAATAATAATAATAATAATAACTGTTCACAAATTGTGCACACTTACAAATACATGGTTTTCTTAAAGTATGTGTGTATTCACTGAGAGAGCTGTGCCTTTTAGAGTACAACAATACATAGTTACTACTCTTAATAACTCTCAAACTACTTTATGAAATACTTCAATGTATAGTCAAATCAAAGTTTGTCATGTACACACACACACACATATATATATATATATATATATATGCTTACAACAGAGAAGTGATTTAATGACTGTGCTTCCATATGAGATCAATAGTAAAGCGATCCAGTGTGATGTGTGTGTGATGAGGTGGGGGCTGAATCCTAATTAATTTTCTGGTTCAGGGTCTGAATGGCTTTTGTGGAAGAGCCTCTCCTCATTCTCTCAGTGTGTGCCTTCATGGAGTGAAAGAGTTTGTGCTGTTCCCAAACCAGGCTGTGATATTCACATTGTGCATCCTGTGTGGTGTGACTGTAGAAGATCTGCACCAACTTTGAGGGCATCTTGAAGTCCCTGAATCATCTGAGGTCGTAGAGACATTGATGGACCTTCATCATCAGGTAGTTGATGTGACACGATCTTAACAGGTCCTGCGAGATGTGAACTCCAAATGTATTCTAAACTTTCTGCTCTTTCCATTGCATCTCCCTTTTCCAAACAGGTTGTTAGTTGCTCACTCACCTGCTTTCTGCTGCAGTCCAAAATTTACTCCTTTGTCTTTCTGACATTAAGGAAAAGGTTATTATGTTGGCACTAGCTCTCCAGGTGTTTAACCTCCTCCAGGTAGGACCTCTCATTGTTGTTGGAGATTAGATTTACCACAAAAGTGTCCTCAGTAAACTTGATAATGGTGTTTTAGTCATGTAGTAGCAAGTGTACAGTGAGTACAGCAGGGGGCTTGGAACACAACCTTTGGAGGCTCCAGTTCTAATGGTGAGGGTGGCTGAGACATGTTTACCTATCCACATTACTTGTGGTCTGGACATCAGGAAGATCTTGATGCTGTGATAAATGGATTGATGAAGTCCCAGGTCTGCTAACTTGGTTACTTTCAGGGGATAATTTTGATAAACTGTATCAAATATATGAACTGTAGTGAACAAATTGCTGCACTAGCTGCTCTTTACCATGACATATTCTCTGCATTTCCTGAATTCTCTCTGGAACTTAATCCTGGCCCAGAGATCATCGAGCTTGTTCTCCAGATACTGGATTTTGTCTAATAGAATCCCAGGCAGATGTCCTGAGTGTGAGATAGCCCCCAGCCTGTTCCTGTTCCTACAGGGCCGTCACCTTGTGTCCTTTGTTATGTAGTTCAGTGTTATGATACAAGTGTGTGTTTGGTATTTGTTGTGATTTTTTTCTTGGTCACATGTACCTTGCCCAGTCTATACCACACCACTCTTTATTACTGTCACCCACTAAAGACTTTGTGTTTACATCACTTACATCAAACCTCCCATTTACCTTATTACATGACAGGAAACTAAGCCACTTGGCAGAAGAAAAAGCTACTCAGGCTCAGCCAAATGAGGCTGCAGGAGGTCTGTATAGTGGTACAAGGGATCTTGCAGTTAGTACCAGAGGAGATAATGATTGTCCTCTGCATATGAATTGACTTTTTAGCTGGTGGATGAACTCCCCCCCAATTAGACCTGAGGAAGATTTTTTTTTGGGGGGGGAAATGGGTGCTCGTATCAAAGTATGTGTACTGTCATAGAACAGGGTCCTGGTGAAGATTACGAGGAGGAGAACATCACATACAGTTGGGAACTGTGCTTGAATGCTTACATTACAGACCTTCTGATGATGGAGCAAACAGCTTGTGTGGCTGAAATGGTGGAGGAGGAGCATGCTAGAAAAGAGATAAAGAGATAAACAATGAGGATGCAATGGTGCTACAATTAATTCCATATCTCATAATTCTCAGCAGGAGATTTGCATTCATTCATGCCTCCATGGACAGGATTACAGCTCTGTTCATCTACATGGATGATAATCCAACTCAGCCTGTATACATGCAAACAACAACAACCCCAGTGCTACTGAATGAATGATTGTTATACTTATGGAAACGTATGCAGACATGGGGAAAACATGGAAACTCCACCCTGATGGGGATTTGAAACCAAGACCTCAGTGCTAAGAGGTAAAAGTGCTAATCACCAAGCCACCATGCTTAACAGTGAGGAGACTCAACAAGAATATACTAGAAAAAAACAGCTTATCAGAAAGACCAGGAAAAAATATCTGCTGTCTGCAGTATTATGGCGAAATATTATGTAATGTGCAAGGCTGGGTACAAAACAGAGAATTAGCAGATATATGCATATATAAACTAAAGAGGTTTGCTAGACAAACAGGTATGATCATGAGACATAAGCCAGTACACAATCCAAGGTCAATAATTAAGCCAGGATAAACACGAGGCAAATAAGCTATGCAGAAAAATGGTCCATAACTAGGCAAAGGTCAGAGAACAACAAAAGGATAAAATATCAGAGCACAGGCCCTGGCTACTCTAATGTTAATCTAAGAAACAAGGCTAAAGGCTAACCAGGATTAGAATGCCTCACAAGGCAAAATGCTAACAGGGCTAAGACAGATTATGTCACCCAATAGGGCTAAAGGCTAAGACAAAAGGCTAAGCAAAACTAGCAAACTGGCTAAGCTAACATTCATTCATACATTCATTCATTATCACACCCGCTTAATCCTTATTAGGGTCGCGGTTAGTCCCCCACCCCCTCACTGGGCGCAGGGCAGGGCATTACACTATTCAACTAAGCCCAGGACAGGGCGCCAGTCCATCACTGGGTGACACACACACACACACAGACACACCTACGGACAATTTTTAGAGTACCCAATTCACGTGACCTCCATGTTTTTGGACTGTGGGAGGAAACCGGAGACCCCGGAGGAAACCCACACAGACACGGGGAGAACATGGAAACTCCGCTCAGATGGGGAATCGAACCCAAGACCCCAGCGCTGAGAGGCGAACGTGCTAACCACTAAGCCACCGTGCCGCCTAAGCTAACATACTAGGCTAAACAGGAGAACAGGCTAAGGATATACAAAGAAGAGGCTAAGATTAAGCTAACAGAACAAGCTAGGGCTAAAGCGAAACTGCTGATCAGATTAAGGGTTAGATCTTAGGTCATTAACAGAAGAAAGGTCAAAAACATGAAAACACCTGAGAGAAGGAAACGCTTGGTATTAATTGGCAAGATGTATTACTTAGCAATGAGTGAATGAGGGAGAGTCGGCTTTATAGGAGGGAATGGGTTCCCCTTATTGAGCCTCGGATTCTCTCAAAAAAATGTTTAATTTTTTTCCCAGTAAAACTGAATTTCTTATTATTGGCTCTAAGGCTGCCATCTCACCCTACACAAACTGTTCCATTGACATAGATAATATAACTGTCACATCATCCACTGTTTCAAATCTGGGAGTTTTATTTGACCCTACTCTTAGTTTTACATTACACATTAAATCTCTGACTAAATTTGCAATTTCTCATTCACGCAACAACAGTAGATAACAGTATAGATAAATCTGGTAAGATCCTTCCACTGACTTAACACTAGACCTACTGAGATATTTTCAGAGTCTAGTGAAGTCCCCCCTCCTCGTTCAGGGGTTTTAGGAGCTGTGGTAAAATTTTACCAGGTTCAGGGGTTTTAGTTTAAAAGGCATTGCACGGCTTGGCTCCATCCTGCCTTTCTGCTCTCTTGCAGTCTTATGTTCCTAAATGATCACTTAGGTCCTCTGACTCTTCTCTTTTGGCTGTTCCTAGGTTTAGATTGTCCAATTTGGTGGCAGGTCCTTTAGCGTTTCTTCCCCTAGCCTCCGGAATGCTCTGCCTCTCTCTCTTAGACTATCTCCTTCTCTTCCTGTGTTTAAATCCAATCTGAAAACCTTTTCTCCTCTGCCTTTTCTTCTCGATAATCAGTGTTTTGTTATGTTGTTTTTGTTCCTTCTTTTCATGGATTGTAAAGTGTCATTGGGTCTGTGAAAGGCTTTATATAAGTGTAACTTATTATTAATCCTCCTAGCCCTATGGAGTTTTTCATTGCCACTGTCGCCTTTGACTTGCTCAAAGGGGTCTAGGATCTGGATTTTTTGGTTAGTATAGTGTATTACATCACTGCTGACCTTCATGTTGAAGACTGAGACCCTATGACAGCTTTGCTCAGTGACACATCACCATACCAATGAGAGTCATTAAACTAGACTCTTCATGCCACAGTCACTATAAATGACTTGTATCATATTCTGGATAAGTGAATCTGCCAAATGTTCACTTGTAAAGGCATCTTCTGGTGTTTCTTTCTGTCTGCAAATTAAGTTCTCAAACCAGGGCTGTGAACCACTGCTTAACTGTTATTGTGACCCTCACCACCACCCCTACCTGTATGCAACTGTCACTTTAAAAAATGATGTAATGTTCAGTTACTGATGTAAGAAATTAAATAGCACCTCATGGGGAGGAGGGAGTATGATGAATTCTGGTTAGGTACATTATAAAGAGACATGGCACTGAGGCAAATTTCCCAGTTCAGTGTTACTGAACAACACAACAGGATCACTTCCAACTTGCAGATCTGGATCTGATTTAGATGGAGAGCACAGACTATACACAAAACACCACAGTTCAATACTGCTTTCCTGACAACAACTCATCCTGTCTGAAAGTGGTCCTATCCGGACCTGGACATTTATTTCTGCATATTTTTCTCTCATGTGTATCTGTGTGCACTGTGTTTCTGAACCTGCTGGTGATCATCTCCATCTCTCACTTCAGACAGCTCCACACTCCCACCAACCTGCTCATCCTCTCTCTGGCTGTGGCAGATCTTCTTGTGGGACTGTTTGTTATGCCTGTGAAAATAATGGAACTTTTTGACTCTTGTTGGTATCTTGGGGAAACAACATGCTCTGTTTCTGAAATAATTATTGGACTGTCTGTGTCAGCATCTCTCTGTAATCTGGTTTTTATTGCAGTTGATCGCTACATTGCCATCAGTGACCCTCTGCTTTATTCCAGTAGAGTCACTGTTTCCAGAATGTCTGTGCTCATAACTCTAGGCTGGACTTTCTGTATACTGTATATGATTATATTTATGTATTTGAATGACCACCTTATTCCATCTCAGATGTACACTAGATGTGATGGAGAGTGTATTGTTTTTGTGAAGAATTCCTGTGTAATTCTTAGCATGATTGTTTTCTTTATTGCCCCTTGCTCTATTATACTGGTCTTGTATTCTCTCATTTTTAACGTGGCGAGACGTCAAGCTAAAGCTGTTAAAGCTTTAAGAAATGATGTTTCAATCTCTTCGACAACCAAAGCGGCTAAAACACTGGGAATTGTAATTTGTGTTTATTTTGCATGCTGGGTACCATTTTATATTGGTGCGCTATCATTTAAAGACCTGACTACTTCATCAATGGCGTGGACTGTGTTTGGCTGGCTAATGTGCTTTAACTCTTCTGTAAATCCACTTATATATGCCATATTCTACCCATGGTTTAGAAAATCATCCAGGCTTATTGTTTCGTGTAGAATATTTGAATCTTCCACTTCAATGATAAATTTGTATAGAGAGAGTTCTTAACTTAAGGCTGACAAAGCTGAGACCACATTATATCCACATTCACTCTGTTTACTTTTTGTATTAGATTGCATTACCGGATGTTGTTATATATACACATAACATTATGACCGATATTATAATGTTCTTACGATGCTGTTAGTTCTCCCTGTGTCTCCAAACAGCTCCTTTCCAGGAAGGCATGGACACTTCAAGACCTCTGATGTTGTATAATGCTATCTGGTACAATGATGTTAGCATTAGATCCTTTAACTAATGCAAATTTTAAGTTGGAACAGCTGACTAACTAACTGATTAGATTTCCAGCACATACTCTAGGAGGCACTGACTACTGCAGACCCAAAGCATCATAGAAGCCTTACTGTTTCAGAGATGCTCTGAGCCAGCTGTCTGGTCATAATATTTTGGCTATATGACCAACTAAATGATTAACGTCCCTGGGGTTTTCCCACTTACCCATTGCTAAAACATTGACTAAAGGAACCAATATCTCCCTTTGTGTCTATTATACTTTATCTCAGACCTTTGATACAAGATAGTTATATATGCTTCATCTTTGAGCGGAGATTATAGATACAGCAAAGATGAATAAATTGTCTGATTCAGGTTCAGGATTTTGAACAGTGCATTAGGGCTTTTCTTTGGAGGATACTGTAGGGCACATCAACTACATGATCTGGCTTATATCAGTTCTCAGATATCTACAGTCTATTTTGATTAAACGGGTGGAATATTTGTCTGTTTATACATGAATTAGGAACAAATGTAATAAACTCTGAACTTCAATCCAAAGATGTGATTTAGTGGATGTACAGTTTGAACCATAATTAATCTGATATATTTTTTAAATAATTTGTAGCTTCAACAGTAAATAATATCACAGATTGCCGTAACTTCATGCTTACAAATACATAGTTTTGTTAATGAAAAATGAA
>BRDA01020562.1:0-13932 GCA_036984385.1 Crenuchus spilurus
TTTCCTCACTGTATCTACATTGGTTGCGGGTCGAACACCGACTGAGGCCACCATGTTGCATTGCCATGTTTCTACAGTAGTTCGAAAAGGACAAACAAAAGGCTAGCAAAAACCGTTTGTGTAGTAATGACGAATTGGCCACTCAAATTCTATGGCGCTGTAGCTTTGTTTTACTGTTGGCTGACATAAAACAGGAGAAGAAAAAGAAATATACATATACCTCAATAAAACTTCAATAAGAAGAAATACACGGAAGAGAAGCAAGAAAAAAGGTTTTTTGGTTTATTTGTTAAGATGGCGGTACATTCTTATGCTTGTCAAGAAGAGCAAAAACAACTTCAATCGTCAAAGAAAAGAAAACATGACGAGACCAAAAAACATCAGGACAGACAGCGACAAAAAAACTCAGGTAAACATCGGTGTTGCCTTTCCTTGATGCACCATCTCTCTCATACAGCTTCGAATGGTGCTCAACCGTTAGGAGACCATCAATAGTCAAGGTAAGTAAATATGCACAGGAGCACGATGCATAGAGTTCCACATAACTTTATTAGAAGCTTACGTATCGGCTGAGGTGCCTTCTTCAGAGCATGGCAAGCTTACCTTGACTAGAGAAAAATATGTATCCTGCCTGCATTATCTGTCTACAGTGAAGCAGTTTGATGCGTTTACTTTGTTACATTATCTTGTGTTATTACAGAAAACAGCTAACGTTTACAATAACACTACTGAAGTGCAGAAAATATGTTTTGTCTGCATTGTAGCTATGATCATTTTACATATTACATTTCCTACATTTCTAATTAAAATTAATCTTACCACTTGACATATCACTAGCTCTAAAGCTGCTATTAGACATCGCGTTCGGGAGTATCATAGATTTACGACACCTTACGGCCACAGTAGAGACTCCTTCGTGTTTGGGGGGGGGGGGCTGTGAAAAAAGTTTTCAGTTGGTTGCAATATGGAAACTAAACCACTTGATGTCACTGGAAACTACATACTGTGCCTTTAATCCTATAATTCTGGTTATCTGACTGTACCCAAGTTTAATCTAATCACTTTGGGGGGCAGATTCTTCAGTGTCATGGCCCCCAAACTAGGAAACACCTTCCCTCAGTCCCTCAGAGACACTCTATCCTCCTGCAAGACTCTCTCTACTCTCTTCGCTTTGGTTCTTCTGCTCAGTCATAGTTTTTTCCCTCCTCTCTGTAAAGTGTTCTTGGGTTTGTGAAAGGTGCTGTATAAACTTATTAACTGTCAAATACTTCATTTCCAATAGTGCTCAGCAAGTACCTGTGTCTGTCTTTTCTGAGGTCAGGGTCTGTGAGGTGATGAACAGGCAGCGGGACTTCAGATAAGTGTCTACGTGGTAATAACGGCCTCCTGACTTTGGTTTGTACCTCAGCCATCTCTCTGGCCACTGGAGGAGATGGCAAAGGCTGTGACGTGGCCAGGCGAGTGGGAGAATACAGACACCTGAAAAATAAGATAATCCTTAACAACATTCCTTCACCTGCTAACGGACAGCAAGGTCTCATAATCTTGGTTTCTTGGCCTTCTTAACTCACCCGGTTGTGTTCAGGTATTCAATCCTTGCTGTCCTTTTGGTAACTGGTCTGCTCTGGCAGCGCCCCCTAGAGGTGATAGCTGTTACCGTGCAGGTGTAGGCTGTGTTAGGTGAGAGATGTCGAGCCGTATGTGACCGCTCTGTGCCCAAATACACCACACGCCCATTTAGACGCAGCTCATAGTTGAAGAGCCGTCCCAGCGGTGTGGCAGGAGCACCCCAGCTAATGTGAAGCTCGTGTCGTCCCAGGACAGCTACTGCCAGGCCACTGGGAGTGTGGTCCTGGCCCTCATCAGTCTGCACAGTTAAGCACGACTGAGGACCTGCTGTGTCTCCAGGGCCCAGTGCACACACACTTAACAGGTAGGTAGTGTTAGGAGACAAGGAGTTCACTGTAGAGCTGATGAAAAGAGCAAACAGGGCTTGATGTCATACAGTGGCTTTAGGTATGTGGTATTGTCAGTGTTGCTGCATCAAAGAACTTACCCCAGCTCTGTGGTGGTCTCCACCAGTACATCATCACAGTAAACCTGAAAAGATGTGGCCTTGACCGCTCCTTTTGGCTCCATCCAGCTCAATCGCACCTGAGTGGCTGTGCAAACAGTCACTCGCAGTAAGCGTGGAGCTCCTGGCTTAATGTTTGTATTCTCCACTGTCACCTCCACAGGCTCACTGAAGGGACTGGTGTCGCTGTCTGAGGTAGACAGGCTGAGATGTAGAGACAGGGACTGCTTAGCCTGGAACTGCGACTGAGGTAAAGTCATCTGACACTGTGAGCCACGGTACAACACAGTGTCTCCATCAAGAAGACTGCAAATTATTAAAAAATACATTTGATTCACAGTCAGTGCATCAGAGCATTTTTTTATCACAGGTCAGTCAAATGCATGATTATGACCAGATTCATTTTACAAAGTGACATATTTGTGAGAGGCAAAAGTATGTGAACCTCTAGGATTAGCAGTTAGTTTCAAAGTAAACTTAGAGTCAAGTGTTTTCAATCAATGAGATGACAATCAGGTGTGAGTAGACAAGCCAGAAGACTATTGGAAGAATGTTTTGTGGACAAATGAAAACAAAACAGAACTTTTTGGTTTAAATGATAAACTTTATGTTTGGAGAAAGGAAAACACTGCATTCCAGCATAAGAACCTTATCTCATCTGTGAAGCATGGTGGTGGTAGTATCATGGTTTGGGCCTGTTTTGCTGCATCTGGGCCAGGACGGCTTGCCATCATTGATGGAACAATGAATTCTGAATTATATCAGAGAACTCTAAAGGAAAATGTCAGGACATCTGTCCATAAACTGAATCTCAAGAGAAGGTGGGTCATGCAGCAAGACAACGACCTTAAACACACAAGTCGTTCTACCAAAGAATGTTTAAAGAACAGTTACCGGAAACGTTTAGTTGCAGTTATTGCTGTAAAGGGGGGTCACACCAGATACTGAAAGTAAAGGTTCACATTCTTTTGCCTCTCACAAATGTCATATTGGATCATTTTCCTCAATAAATAAATGAGTACGTATAATATTTTTGTCTCATTTGTTTAACTGGGTTCTCTTTATCTACTTTTAGGACTTGTGGGAACATCTGATGATGTTTTAGGTCATATTTATGCAGAAATATAGAACATTCTAAAGGGTTCACAAACTTTCAAGCACCACTGCATAATTAATATAAAATATATGACAGTTTACCTGTTTTAATTAAATTATAAACAAAAAAAAAAACAAACAAAAAAACTTGTAACATTCTCATCTTTGGAGATGCACTAGTACTTACCTCAGGTAAAACAAACCAAATAGATGAGGTAAAAACCCTGTAGACATACAGTATATATCTCACCTATATGTGACTTCAAGGCCACTTTCAGGCTCCAGTTTCTCCCATGATACCTTGCAGGCCCCTGACTGTAGGTGCTGGACCTTAATGGGAGATGGTTTTGGAAGACGCTTTAGCTTTCTCAGACAAGCACTGAGCTCCTCCTGCAGCTCCGGCCCCGTGGATGCAGAGAGAGAGAGACACTAGAGATGAAAATGGGTGAAAAAGGCTGATCAGAAAAAAATGCAAACAGTTAAAGTGTGTCTATAGACATTCATTATGGTTTTCAACAGATATAAATGATTCTGGTCATTCTGAAGAGCACAGTCTAATCCTGGAGAAAACAAACATCTTTTTTATGCAGTTAAGCAAGACTCAGAGAATGTACTGCTTGAATATGACAATGAGTCAACTCTCCTGCCAGCGGGGACAAAACCAAAAATTCCACAAATATACTTATATAACTGTGAGATTTTATCCTAGAGACAAAACTAAACACTCTGTTAAAATATATATAGTGTGAATCAAAATATATTTTTAGATATTTGTGAGAGGAGCTTAAATAAGCAGAGACACGTCTGTGAGAGTGAGTCAGACAGCTGTGCATTTTTTTCCAACCAAATGATGAGCTGTCATTCATATGATAATGACATGGTAATTCCAGACATTCTCTTGGTGGATTATTGGCTGTGGAATGTGTGAAATGTGCAAAGATCCACCATCAAACAAAAGACCTCGCACTTGAGTGTTCATACCAATCTCATAAATATTAAATATAGGAACCTGAATGAGTAAAAAAGTGTCAGCTCAGTGTCAAACATTTGTTAAGCTTTAGAAATAAAACCAAATACAATGCCTAAAAACTGTAATGACCAGTGTGTAGCCAACACCTCTGTTTATTCAGTTTTGAGCTCAAAAGTCTTGGATAAAATAAATAAATAAATAAAAAATCACAGATGATATTGTTATGAGAAGATTACCAAAAGAACAATGAACTTGTGCGTTGTATTTTTTTTATTTCCATTTATCACAGAGATGTGTACATTACTTGCGTAAAATAATTAATCTTGCTCAAATATATTTTTATTTAGCCAAAATGTTTAGGGTGTCCTAATGAACATTATGCAAATAGTAAAGTGCTACAACCTTCAGCTGTTCCTCCAAAGAGCCATGCTCTCTAACTCCAATCACTCCAGCTGGCCGGGACACAAACACTCTCACGGTCCTGAGAGAACAAGTGAGTTCAATGTTTGGAATAATGAAAAATAATATAAATTCACTTTAGATGTGTGAAAGAGCTCAAATCAGTAGCTATGTAGTTTTTAGAACAAAGTTCTAATAAAACATCCACAATATCCACAAAAGTCCTAATCATTTTAATGCCTAATGAGACAAAATTTTACTTTATATTTTATATTATAATAACTGTTTGTTGTTCTCAAAGCCCAACATCCTTAAATATCTTTTAGTGTCTAGTTTAAACTGTATATACCAGCACTGGACAAGGCATTATTATAGTACACAAAATACTTATACAGTGGAACATAATGATAAAACATGATGTAAAAACGTTCTGTTGTTAAAAAATATGAATAGAAGATTAAATATTAATGGATGTACCTCAGATACACTCATAAGAACTGTGACACACGGACTTAACAAAAATTTTTTGTAGGTTTAAGTTTTCCATTCCATCATGCTATTTCAAATAAATACAAATGATTGTTTGAATAGTTCATGTTCATCAAAAAGAAAAGCAATAAAAGGTGTTTTTACCATCAACTTTGCAAATTTGCACCAGCAAATAATTGTATAAGACACTGTACATCAGATTTATCTTCATGTGTAATGGATGCTAAGTGTTGAAAAGGAACTCACATAGCAGCGAACCAAGTACTGTCTGGCTCTCCACTCTTCAGCAAGCTTAGAAGACCATTCAACAAAGCAGGGAAGGAAGGACTGTCCATCAGCAGGGCATGTACATCATCCTCAGATGCCAGACAACTCAAAGCAAAGCAGGCTGTTTGTGCTGCCTCCGGTCCTGCCCTACTGCAGAGTAGAGCCTGTAGACTGCTCGCCTGGGAAGAAATTAGTGAAGCTTACTGGAGGCACTGCTAACAATGCTGTCCTAGAACATTCAGTTTATTAAACACCATTAAGCTCTTCGCTGGCAAAAAAATAATGTTTACAATTTTCCTCTCATCTCAAATTGCTTCTTTAATTTTGCACTGGAGCTACAGTATATAAGTATTTAGTTAATAAAGGAAGTTTATAAGCTATGAATTAGTGAACGGAATGCCTAAATTAACACATGCTTCCATCAAATTGCCTCAACCTTTTTAATAAGGTCAGACAGACTTGCTTGACTGGTTTTTGTACTCTGTATATAAATGAACAAAAGAATGTCAGAATAAAATATAAAAAACATCTGTGCCCCGAGTGGCTCAGTGGACTAAGGCACTGCCACTATGATCTGAGGATCACAAGTTTGAATCCCAATCATGCTGCTTGCCATCGACAGCCGGGACCTCGAGAGAGCAGAACTGGCCATAGTCTCTCTTCGGGTGGGTAAGATGGCACACTCTCCCCAGCACTATAAACAGTGTTGATTGACTAGGGCATCTGCCGGGCGATCCATCAGAACCAGGGTTCTGTGCTTTTCTCCGAGTGCACTAGCTGCCTGGCAGGCCTGTGCTCGTCTGCCCCCTCCCAAGAGGGTCAGAGACATTGCAAGTGATGGTGATACAGAGAGCTGATAAAAGTGGTGGGGTTAATTGGCCACTAAAATACACTGAGAAAATCAGGGGAAGAATTACATATCCTGTATATGTTCAGAGATAACATCAAAACTGTTCATACATTCTGTCTAAATTCACTTTACTGCATCAATGTCAGGGCAAAACTTTGTTTTGGATGATTGACTATACTTGGGGTAAGAGGATAATTGAGGAAATGTGATTTTTTTGGTCAAAGTGAATGGTGTATTTATATATAACACCTGGTTTTAGACCACAATAATTTATTAGTAGGTGTAGGGCCTCCTTTTGCGGCCGATACAGCGTCAATTCATCTTGGGAATGACATATACAAGTCCTGCACAGTGGTCACAGGGATTTTAAGCCATTCTTTTTGCAGGATAGTGGCCAGGTCACTACGTCATGCTGGTGGAGGAAAACGTTTCCTGACTCACTTCTCCAAAACACCCCAAAGTGGCTCAATAATATTTAGATCTGGTGACTGTGCAGGCCAAGGGAGATGTTCAACTTCACTTTCATGTTCATCAAACCAATCTTTCACCAGTCTTGCTGTGTGTATTGGTGCATTGTCATCCTGATATATATCAATATTTTGAGCAAAACTGTGCTCTTACCCTGCTAATTGAACCATCACACTCTGCTCTTACTGGTGCAATGTGCAATTAATGAAGACTGGCCACCAGACTGGTCCAATTTAACCATGAAACCTCCCACACTAAAATGACAGGTGTTTCAGTTTCATTGTCCAACCCCTATATATATATAAACAACCTCAAACATAAACAACCTCAATAAACACTATTAATCACTAGAATAGGAGATATTAGTCCATAAACAACTTCAATAAACACTATTAATCACTAGAATAGGAGACATTAGTCTATAAACTACCTCAATAAACATTATTGAAATTTAAAAAATGCTCCCACGCTCATTTAGCTGTCAATCAAAAAGGGATTCAGCCTCAGACACATCATCCAATCATCATGCAGAAGCTGAGCGTCCGGGCTAGCCGAGGCCAGCCCACTGCCCCATAGACCCCCAGAGACGCTGAGCATCCGATGGGCGGGAAAAAGCCCGGCAATTATCCAATGAGTCGTCTCGTTTCGCTGCACGCTTTGCTCCGCTATTGAAGTCTTTGGACGCTGAGCATCCACCCTGTTTAAAGCACTGTGAAGCTGCAGGAATCAGTGAGAGGAAAGCCGCGTCATTACCAGTTGAGCGCGTTGTAGCGCATATTTAGTAAATGACATGTACACACAACAGTATATTATTGATCACTTTTTTTTTACATTTTAGGGGAAGCTGAGCTTCCCTTGCAGTCTTAGAGCATCCGCCACTGTTTTATATATATATATATGGTATATATATATTACTGTGATGTGATGTAATGAAATGTATGGCTTCCTCACCAGCTTGTATTCTTTGGCTACAGCCAGGATGAGGCTTCTTCCTGACTCACTTCCACACAAACGGCCAATAGTGAAGGCTGCATTCATCGCAGTGTCTAAAAAAACATTATATGATACATACTACATAACTAAACAGGTCATTTATTGTTCCCCTCCAATGAAATTCTAGGTTCAAGTGGACCATTTTACATTTACATATCTAATCAGTCATTTTTTGGTGTATTGGTGCAAAAAATATTTCATATCAAATTACACTGAACATTAATCTCACTTAATTATACAGAAATCTGTACTCTATACTTAAGCTGAAGGATATTTCTCACTGACACTGACCTGTTTGGCTGTGGATCAGGCACTGGGCTAGACGGCTAAGGGTCCTGAAGGCTGAAGAGTGAGCCAAAAGCTTATTGCAGGCCATGTCACACAGACACAGCCGTGCTAGTATGAGAGCAGCTGAGTTAACTGCAGTCTCTCTCTCATGGCCCAGAAGATATGCTACCTTCTCAAGGAGCTGATCGAGCACAGAAAGGTCTTGAAGCAGCCACTGGCGTCCCGAAGACGTCTCAACCTGATGTTGGGAAAGGACACAGATATGGGATTACATTTAAGACCCATGATAAATGAACCTGATCCTTCAGAGAGGGGTTATAGCACTTGAATACATCATCAAAACAGTGAGAACTGGGCTCTGGATGCTGAGAGGAAATGAAGTATTTCAGGAGGAGTAAATGTTACCAGCGATGCCACGGCTCCTGCAGCATTCAAGACAACGTCCGGTTCATCTTTCGACAGGAGCTGTCCTAAGGCCCGGCATACATCATTATCCACATCAGTCCACTCCTGAAGTTTCTGCACCATGGTTTCAGTTTCCAAAAGCACTCCCAAGATGTGAAGTGCTGTACTGCACAGCCTGGGTAATCAAAGAGAATTCACACACACCAGACCTTCAGAAATGCTTTGTTATCAATGCTGCCACCCTTATAGATCATCCAGGACTAGCTGCGGACAATAAAAGACCTTTACTTTCTAGTTGACAGCTTTATGGGCATTTCTCTGTGCGAGCTGGAGTTCAACTAAAGGACACTGTGGGACTTACTTGACTTATTTTTGTAAAAACAACTTTTAATAACCAAGTCAATATATTTCTCTGAAAATAAATAAATAAATAAACAAACATCACTGATGTTTATTGTGTAATATCAGGAGCTAAGGCTATATTCTTGGCTAAATACTAATTTGATACCCTAGACACTCCATGTATTTGGAAAGAGGGAGGAAAGTCGTATGTGCATATATTTATTGATATATGTTCATTAAACCATAGCATAGCTGTTGTAATTCTATATAAGTTATTTTTCTTTCTCCAAAATAATCTACTTTTAACTCCATATTATGGTCAGCAAAGAGACTGAGGGACTGAGTGATCATTAGTACAGTGGTATGAAAATGTTCAGGCACCCCTGATAATTTTCATGATTTTCCTTTATAAATAATTGGTTGTTTGGATCAGCAATTTCAGTTAAATATATAATCTAGCAGAAGAACACAGTGATGTTTGAGAAGTGAAATGAAGTTTATAGGATTTACAGAAAGTGTGCAATAATTATTTAAACAAAATGAGGCAGGTGCATAAATTTGGGCACCCCAACAGAAAAATTACATCAATATTTAGTAGATCCTCCTTTTGTAGAAATAACAGCCTCTAAACACTTACTATAGCTTCCTATAAATTCCAAAATTTATTTTGAGTTTGAGTAGATTAATATTCAAATAGTATCAACATTAAAACAAAAATGCTTGAAATATGTAACTTTATGTCCAATTAATATAAAATATATGACATTTAACCTTTTAAAAACAATTTTCTAATTTAGAAGCTCTAGTATCACAGAGAGTTCATTAAGGTTATTTATGGACCAGTACATCATATTCCAGTGTATCCATGAAATTCCTATGCCCCATGATGCCTTGTGCAAAATACGTATTTAACATCTGGTAGAGAGTAAACAGCTGTACTAAAACCAATAAACTCACTGTTAACAACTTTTCTAACATAGAATATTGCATTTCTGGAGTAGCAGCATTAATTGATTTTATCACTGTAGAAAAAGAGTATTCTTAGCTGAAATAAAAGCAAATGTTGTCACAGAAAATCCAGGGTGACTCTAAACTTCTGAATGGTAATGTACTAGTGCATCTCCACAAATTAGAATATTGGGAAAAAGTTCATTTGTGTTCATAATTTAATTTAAAATGTAAAACTGTCACATACTTATATTCATCATTTTTTAAATGTTGATACTGTTTGAATAATAATTTAATCAAGTTAAAAATAAAATAGTGTAATAATTTGAGATTCGAGATTTCTGATTTTCCTGAGGTACAAGACTGACTGATCAAGGCTTGATCACTTTACATTTCATCAATATAAAATATGACATTTTAACTTTTTGATTAAAGTATTGATCGTAATTAAAGTTTTTTGTGAAATTCTAAAGTCCTGAGATGCACTAGTATATGTAGAAGACACTATTGTAGAAGCTGTACTAACCACATATCATGTGATTTTAGCAGCTGCATGAGCACTTTAACACATTCTTCTCCATGACTCCCTTCCAGGAAGCTTCTAGATAGTGAACTTCTACTCTGTTGAGCCTTTTCACTCAGAACCTTCACTGCCACTGTTACATGAACTGGACACATCAGCCAGGTCAGTGGGTTACTTTTCTGACACGGAAATGGACAGCAGGTCATGGTACTGTCAGTACTGTGAAAAGATGAGAGATAAATCAGGGCATAATTAACAATCAAACCATGTGGCTGGATTGATGTCACAGCGTCATCAACATCACTGTTAACTTGCATTGAAAACACTGAAATGTCAACAGACCAAGTAGAGGTAATATAAATTTGATAATATAAAAATCATTTTTATCTGTGCATAAAAGTAAATAGGATGTGGCTGGCATTGCATTTATCTTCATCATAGTTTATCTCACAAAAATATAATGTTTGAATCTGCTGAATCTGTTCTACAGGCTGAATACACACAGGAGGTGTCATGGGGCAATGTTGCCTCCAAGCAGCCTATGCGCACACACCATGTTTTGTGCAAATAGTTGTAGATATTTGATTTAATCTGCAATTTGCAAAATGTCAATAGAACTATATTTATCTTCATCAAATGATGTCTGATGAAAAAAACAGATATAATGTTTGAATTATTTATATAATGTTTTATTATTATTATTATTATTATTATTATTATTATTATTATTAATAACAATAAACTTCTAAAATTAACATTAATATTAGTCATTAATAAATTACTAAATTTAACATTTAATAAAACTCAAACTCTTTCAGCTCACTGTGTTTTCTAGTCGTTCTTGTAGTTTTCTATTGTTACTGTTGAGTTCACTGTTGCCTTTGTGGTGTGACTGGTTGTAATAATGTAGCATAAAATTATCACCAGTTCTGTGTTTCACCTTGTGAGTCAACTTCACTCTAACTCATTACCACCAATTTTACACTTACTTTTTAAATGTATAGTTAATAGACCTCATTTACATAAAATTATACCTCATTTTCTGAGTAAAAATAAGCAGTTAACATGAGTCAATTTGACCCAAAGACCACAGAAGGGTTAACTAGTAACATTTCAACATCAACTCATCCAAAGCTTCCAGACACAGATGGAGATTAAAATGCTCAACATGTGAAGAACTTACAGTGGCAGGTGAATAGGACTCCTGGTCAACTAAAGACACATTTACAAACAGATGGAGTGGCAGTGGAGACGGCCAATCACATTAGCAAAAAACAGCAATGCCAATCAATGAGCTTTAGGGCGGTCTAAAAAGAAACATGCTTCAGCTTGAGAGGCAGTTTTCCACTTGGTCCTAGTGCTGGACCTGTCTCCATTTAATATAACATAAGATTGTATTTGGACAGTAAAAACTGCAGGGGATCAAAACTGCCTTTTGAAACAACGCAGTGGACATGTACCCTCTGTCATCCCCCACCCCCAAAATTACATCCTTGATTTATATATTCACACACTTTCAGACTTTACAATGTTTCATCTAGTATGTTTTTGTTTTTAAAGTTAAAAAACAATATTTTACTCTCAGTTAATGTGTGTTTTATGTATATCTTGTTGATAAAATGTGTCATCATGAAAATAAATCATTGTCGGATTATTTAGAGGATATTTGCTGAAAACCTACCACACATTGGCATGGTGAATATTATTTAATGTGGTATATGAAAGATAACGGCTAACATCACTTACATGCTGAAGGGACATTAGCATTAGCACTGTTAGCTATCAGTTTAAAATCAGTGAAGACTCACCAGTAACGGTCTCGTGTGTCACGTGATGACGTGCCGCTGAAGCGCCGCTGGCTGAGTGCTGAAGCGAACAGCTGCTAACCCTTAACCAAAGTCACCAGAAAAGTAACCGGAAGCTTCTAGCCGCTGTTTCTGACACCACAGCACGACGTGTTAGCGTTTCTCACATCTGTGGCTCCTTTAAAGCGGGTCAGACGTCGTGTTTCTCAGGTTGTGGACCTCCCCCTGGTTCCTATGGTGCCGTTTGGGTAAAGTCTGTTCACGCAGGCTCTGTCAGACTGCCCAGCCCAACCCTCTTCGGCTGGCCCACAGCCAGGTCTGGTACTGTTCGGTGTATTAATATAAAACTGGTGGATCTCTTTACAAACACAATTCCAAAAAAGTTGGCACGCTTTGTGATGTAAAAAAGCATTTGCAGACCTCATAGAGCCATTTTCACAATAGAACATAGAACACATATCAGATGTTGAGACATTTTTCCATTTCATGACAAAAAATAGATCTTCAACAGCAGCATATCTCAAAAAAGTTGGTACAGGGTCATACCATTGTGTAGCCTCTCCTGTAAACATGGGAGAAGTGAGGAGACCAGTTGCTGGAGTTCTGGGAAAGGAATATGATCCATTCTTGACTGATGTAGCTGCTCAACAGTTCTGAATCTTTGCTGGATTTTTCATTTCAGAATGTGGTCTGGACAGCAGACATGTTTTTCTGTGAAATCACGCTGTTGTGACAGATGCAGTATGTGGTTTAGTATTGTCTTGTCTGATAGAGGCATCTGGATGGGAGCATATGTTGCTCTAAAACCTCTAGCACTGATGCCTTTCCAAATGTAAGCTGCCCACGCCATAGGCATCCGTACCATCAGAGACGCAACCTTTTGAACTGTGTCCTGTGGACTCAAGAGAGGGACCATCCAGTTTATTATCAGGACACAGTTCAAAAAGTGTATGTGGTTTCCAAAAATCATTTCAAATTTTGTTTCATTCATTTTGCCTCAGTCCATTTTAAATGACCTTTGGCCCAGAGAAGACGTCAGTGTTTCTAAATCATATTGGCATTTAACTTATTTGCATGACACAGCTTTAACTTGCATTGTGGATTACACAGCAAACTGAAAAAGTGTTCCTGAGCCCATGCAGTGATTTTCAGTATAATCAGGCCTGTTTTTAATGCAGTGCTGCCTGTGGGCCCCAAAATCGTGAACACCCAATGTTGACTGTCATTTGTTAACTTGGCTGACTTAAAAAGTATAAATTATGCTAAGACCTTGATTTAATATATTTATCCAATTGAAACATGTTTTTTTAATGAATACATTTGCTGTAATTAAATATATGGCATATAATATGTCTCAGACAGTGGCGGATGCTCTAAGACTTCAAGGGAAGCTCAGCTTCCCCTAAAATGTCAAAAATAAAGTGATCAATAATATACTGTTGTGTGTACATGTCATTGACTAAATATGCGCTACAACGCGCTCAACTTTTGTTCAGAATCAGCTTCTTATCACTGGTAACGACGCGGCTTTCCTCTCACTCATTCCCGCAGCTTCACAGTGCTTTAAACAGGGTGGATGCTCAGCGTCCACAGAGTTCAATAGCGGAGCAAAGCGTGCAGTGAAACGAGACGACTCATTGGATAATTGCCGGGCTTTGTCCCGCCCATCGGACGCTCAGCGTCTCCGGGGGTCTATGGGGCAGTGGGCTGGCCTCTGCTGGCCCGGACGCTCAGCTTCTGCATGATGATTGGATGATGTGTCTGAGTCTGAATCCCTTTTTGATTGACAGCTAAATGAGCGAATCAGTGATCTTTTTGTGCAAACTTCCGTGGGAGCATTTTTTAAATTTCAATAATGTTTATTGAGGTAGTTTATAGACTAATATCTCCTATTCTAGTGATTAATAGTGTTTATTGAGGTTGTTTATGGACTAATATCTCCTATTCTAGTGATTAATAGTGTTTATTGAGGTTGTTTATGGACTAAAAAAAGCCTAGCTCTGCTGGCCATTGAGA
>BRDA01020562.1:13942-27298 GCA_036984385.1 Crenuchus spilurus
TGTTATTGTTATGTTAAAAGGGGGAATGTAACAGTGTAGATCTAAAACAAAGAATTTATTTGTTTTACGTGTTTTAATAGTGAACTCTTGTTTAATTTTGATTAAGACAAAGAGTCCATCACACAAGTCCTTGTTATGTTTTGATGTAGGGTAGTATTTACGTATAAATAAACCGACACATTTTATGATGTAGCCTGAAATTGAGCTTCCCCTCCTTGAAAGACCAGCATCCGCCACTGGTCTCAGATTTGTTTGAACAATTATCCTTTTGTGTTAACTATGAAAGGAAACTATGATTACTATATTTGAATACAAGTAGATGTGCTACAGGTTTAATTCTCAAAGCTTTGGGGGCTGTTTAGTAATTTACACTTTATTTTAATTTAGTTTTGTATTGTTCCTGAACACACTACCTGAGAAACAGAATTAGTTTTAATTTGTTCTCAAGTGATAATTTTGTGCATTTTGTTTATTTAAGAAACAAAATCTAGATGTGACAATGTAAGGGGGAAAATTGTATTGTTATTGTTCTATTGTTTCTGAAAAAAAATATGATTAAGTATTATCTATTTACCTATAAACTTTGCCCAAACTCTGTCCTGGAGTTTAACTAATTAATAAACCAAAGGAAAAATCACAAAAAACTTAAAGGTCATGAAAATTAATTCAGATTTAGCAATATTGGTAATGCATCCACATTAATCATAACGGTATTGCCGATAATATGTTAATAATATGATGTTGCCAATAATGATACTGTGGATGATAATGCATCCACAGTATCAGTATTGGCGATACTGGCCCTATATTTATTTGGCATCCGATGGATACCAAATCTTGCAGTATCACACACCACTACTGTTAGCCTCATTAGGCCCATGGGAGACCTAGGTGGATGCCTAAAGTTTGCCTAATGCTAAATTAGCAGAACATTTACACTGCTCAAAAAAATAACGGGAACACTTAAACAACACAATGCAACTCCAAGTCAACCACACTTCTGTGAAATCAACCTGTCCAGTTAGGAAGCAACATTGATTGTGAATCAATTTCACCTGCTGTTGTTCAAATGGAACAGACAACAGGTAGAAAGGAGAGGCAATTAGGAAGACAACCCCTATACAGGAGTGGTTTTGCAGGTGGTGACCATAGACCTTTTCTCTGTTCTCATCCTTTCTGGCTGATGTTTTGTCACTTTTGCATTTTGTCAATTCTCTCACTATAGAGGTAGCATGAGGCGATGCCTACAACCCAAAGAAGTTGCTCAGGTAGTGCAGCTCATCCAGGATGGCATATCAATGCGAGCCGTGGCAAGGTTTGCTGTGTCTGTCAGCACAGTGTCCAGAGAATGGAGCAGATACCAGGAGACAGAGCAGTACAACAAGGGCGGGGGGGGGGGGGTGTAGGAGGGCAACAACCCAGCAGCAGGACCGCTACCTCCTCCTTTGTGCAATGAGGAACAGGAGGAGCAGAGCCAGAGCCCTGCAAAATCACCTCCAGCAGGCCACTAATATCCATGTTTCTGCTCAAACTGTCAGAAACAGACTCCATGAGTGTGGTATGAGATTTTGAGTATGATTCCAAATCCAGACCTCCAAGGGGTAATAATTTTGATTTACATTGATCATTTTTGTTATTTTGTTCTTAACGCATTCCACTATGTAATAAATAAAGATTTCCAACTGAAATATTTTATTCATTGAGATCTAGGATGTGTTACTTTAGTGTTCCCTTGATTTTTTTGAGCAGTGTATTTTATGAGTTTTAATATAATAACAAGCTTGAGGCACCTCTCTTTATCCCAGAATTTTTCTTTTTAGACTGCACAGTACTGAATGGATCATTCATACCTAAAGTATAGATACTATAGATACAGTATAATACAATTTTTACATTCCTAAGGTTAAGTAAAATCTAAAATAAGAATGAAACTTAAAAATTATAAATAATAATGAACATAAATATATAAAATAATAAAATCTATTAAAATAATAAAATCTATTTCTATAAAATAAAAATATAAAATAATAAAAAAATTCCTCTTTAAAACTAAATTGAAAACCAAAATAAAACAAAAACATATCTAAACTACCTATAAAAACAAACCGAGATCCAGGGCCCCATTTTTATCTGTGATTGGGGCCCTAAAATCACTAAATCTTCCCCTGTTCACACATTGTATCTTATCTTAAAAGTAGAATAGTCAATCAAACTTAATTTCCTCATAATAGATGCTGGATATACAAAAGTTCCAGAGCAGCTCTGTGTATGTTGGAAGCAGCACTTGACCTAGGCCAGACACTGTTGCTGCCATTAGAAAATCCGGATCACTATCTGGAGCACTAATGTAGGGAAGAGAATTCATAAATGTAGTCAAATCATTTTGGACACCACATTAGACAATATCTACACTATTAAATGTCTTAATATAACATCTCTAAGTTCATTCATGTTTAAGCAATGTTACTGTAATGTTGTTTACGTAACTCTGCTAAGAATACTGAGAGTATAGTCCTGTAGTAATGTTATCTAATCCTGGGATTTCCACACAAAACAGTGGTTAGTTAACTCAGAATGGTGCAAAAAACTTTCAATGGACATAAACGCCTTGTTGAAAATGGCCTGACTGGTTTTAGCTGGTAACCCAGATACCCACTCTGTAGAATAAGTCTGACCTACAATAGCAGAAGACCACATTGGGTTCCACTTATGTCAGATAAAAAGAAAGCTGAGGCTGCAGTGCATCAAAAACTGGCAGTGGGAAAATAAAATATAGCCTGCTCTGAACAATCTCAATTTCTGGTGCCAAGTAGATGAATGCATCGATCCAACCTGCCTTGTGTCAACAGTCCAGGCTGGGGGGGGAGGTGTAACAATGTGAGGAATGTTATCTTGGCACACTTTTGGCCCAATAACCAATCATCACTTGAACACAACAGACTATTTGATAAACATCAGCAGGAATTACGTGATGCACACGTCAACATGGGCTAGCATCTCAATGGAATGTGTTCAACATCTTGTGGAATCCACACTGCAATGAATTGAGACTGTTTTCCTTTTTAGAGCAAAGGGAAGCTCCACTCAGTATTGATACAGCATCCCCAATGAAGTGCTTCATCAATCTATAAACCAAAGCACTGTATCAGTTTTACAGTTCTGTAAACACACAATAACACAAGGTTTGGACAATTAGTTTTCTCCCTTTTTTCAAATGAGTAAAAAAAAAAAAAAGCATTTCATATATTAGCTTCTCATACAAAATTAAGTAAATTTGATCATAGTAACTTCAAGCGTGTGCAGATGGCGCAACATTAAGTTGATCAGGTTATAAATACCTGCAGGGTGTGTGAGATGTAGAAGAGGTGGTACAGTGCAGTGAATGTCTCAGATGTTAATGATAATGGGAGTGATTGTATTTGGGGGTTAAAGGTCAGAGTGTGAAGGAAGTAGCTGAATGTACAGGTGTATGGATGTGTACAGTAATACAGGTCTACCAGCAGTGGTAATAATGCCAGTCTACAGGACATTCTCCTCAGAATTGTAGCCGAAAGGCAAAATAGTTGGAGAGGGACCACCGGCGGGTTTCACAACTTCTGAAAATAATTAACTACGCTTCCAGGCAGCAATGACATGTAAAGCCAATGCAGGTCCTTCACAACCAGTTTGTTAAAGAACTCTCCACAGAGACCTATAGACAATCAACATATGGAGCAGAGTGGATCAATGTACCTATATATATATATATATATATATATATATCTCAACCTCAGACCCTCATCATTCCAAACCACCATCAATTACCCTGAAGTAGAAACTGACTCCTGCTAGCAATAATCAAACTGATGCACTTCTAATTTGAACCCAGATGGATGCAGTTATCACTATTATATCATTATTGTTTTACACTATAATACAATGTCAGACTTAACCAACAATGCATATTTCTCTCAGTAGTTTCATCAGAGGAGGATGGATCCCCTTTGCGAATCTTGGTTCCTCCCAAGGTTTCTTCCTCCATCCTTGAGGGAGTTTTTTCTTGCCACTGCTGGCTTTAGCTTACTCACATCAGGTTTTGAATCAAATTGCCTGATGCTAATTACGTAAAGCTACTTTGTAAAAAGTGCTACATAAATACATTTTGATCCGACTGTACTTCCTTCACACCATAACCTTTGGCGCCCAACTACAATCAAATCATTAACATCTGCTTTCTTACCCATTTTCACACATTGAACAAGACATTCACTGCACTGTACCACATCTTCTCAATCCATCAATCCCATCACAAACCTCAGATATTTATAGCCATCTACAGGAGCCTAAAATTACTACTAGCTTATTTGTATGAGTTTTAAGATGCCCACATTAGTACAGCTCAAAAAAACTACACATAGTTCCCCACTGTAAACAGAATTCTGTCACATTATTACTTTATTTTACAGTGACAAGAGATGGTTACCAACGTTATGCCCATTCACATATCTCTTTCTATGCATTTAAATGTTGTACTGTAATAGTCTTAGAAAAAAGACAGACACCCCCACTTTGCCTCCAAATGCAATCATTCTGACACATCTCCCTGCCTAAATGACAAAAGGTAAAAGTGAGGATACTCAGTGCACAGTGTTCAACCCCATCCAGATAAATAGACATATTGGTACACACAACCATAAACAAATCATTTGCATGTCTGCAACACATGCTAATTTGTTTGTGTGTGTGCATGTGTGTGTGCGCGCGCATCACAGTTCCACAGAGTTGCCCTTCACTTAAGAGGAAGACACACTTCAGACATGTGCATGTAGGTGTTTTTTCTTGCTGTTAGGTTAAAAGTTACACAAGACATAAAATAAGAGTAGATTTTATAAGCTATGCTTATACGGACACAAAGGACAGAAATTAACAGGGGAGCCAAGCGCCAACTCGCAGACACATCCAAGGACAATGTTGACCACATCAGTTTGAAACAACTTTCTCTGTGGATTTTCAAGTTTTTTCCAGGACATCCCTCAAAGTCGAATGCTCGCGATGGTGTGTGAACATAACTTAATCTGGAAGGGTAACTGGGATTTTAATGCAGCACCGAGAGTAATGCATTCCAGAAACTTGACACAGGAACACAGCAATGGTTAAGCAAAAGTGACATCCCATAGCTGAACACATCCTCCTATCCCAGAAAAAGAAAAAAGATTAAACAAAAAGCACATTCAACCACTTCATCCATGTCCTTCAGTCAACAATGGCATCACACATACACACACACGCACACACACAAATACTGGTAGTGTGAATTCACACAGTCCTCTGCTGCACACTTTTTGGGGAAGATTATGGCAAGTAGGTGAGAGTGTGCATGGTTATGAGCACAGGAAGTCCATCCAGGAGAGGAAAAAGGGGTAGTACAGTGAAGAGGTCCATTACTCCATTGTTGCGTCTCTTCGTACAGCAGGCTTGTAGCTCGATACCAGCGGCTAACACTTCGTGACAGGAGCGTGGATGGAAGGAAGGAGTGAGCTTATGAACTGTCGGCAATCCACAGAGGAAGTCATGACGGCATGGCGTTTTTCTTCACAAAACACACATCCATAGCAGCAAGTAGAGCCATTTATGGCCTCCCTCTAAACAAAAAAAAATCCCCTCATGTTCCCAATAACCCCCTTAGACAAGCCAAGGAGATGTCAAAGTTCTGGGAAGCAAGGTTTTTGTTTACCTACCGACGCGTTGCCTGTCCCATTAGTCAGTCAGCAGATTCCTTTTTGTTTTTGCATTTCAATTGTAAGTCTCACCCCACAAACCCCCCTCCCTGTAACCCCGTTCTTGAGCGTCAGGTTGAGGGGATCACCGCTCAGGCTCTGACTCCAGGGCCAGAACCCTCTTGCGTTCGCGGCACTGCTTCTTGTGGGCTGGCCAATCCCTCTGCTGACACTGAGAGCCACAGTAGCGAGCAACCTGACAGCGACCACAGATGTTGAACTCCCGCAGCTGAAGAGGCACACACACACACACACACACACACACACACACACAAAAAAACAGCCATTAATACATAATTCAATAAATTAAATCAATATTAAAAAACATAACACTGTTTAAGTATCATTTAATAAAAGGTTAACAGCTTTGATCTAAAATTTGTGTTTGTCCATTTTGTACGATTAAAAAAATTTTTTATAAATTGAACAATGAATTTATAAACAAGTTGCTACCATACAGTGGTGCCTTAAAGTTTATGAACGCTTATGAATTTTCTGCATGATTTTGAAAACTTCATAGGAAGTCCTAAAAGTTGATAAAGAGAACCAAATCAAACAAATGAGACAATACTAGACCTGACCATTTATTAATTGAGGAAAATTTTCCAGAATAACGTGCGTCACTGGCAAAAGTCTGAAGTATCAGGTGACCCACAACTGCAATAAATAAATGTTCCCATAATTGTTGAGCAAATGTTCAGCTGATCCAGAATGCAGGTCTCCAATCAGCCCAAGTTCTCTCATGTCACTCCACTGCTGTGTTCACTTCACTGGCTTCCTGTAACTGCTTACATCAGATTCAAAACCCTGATGCTTGCCTACAGACCAAGAAGTGGACCAAACGCCAGCTGTTCTTATATTGTGTATAATTGTGTATCTTTCCTTCTTTCTAGGTATTAGTGATGGTTTAGTTCTAACAGTGTCTGAACTGAAGAGTAGTTTGGACTCTAACCTGTCTGTACTAGCTGAGATAATTCTCTTAATGTAAACAAAACAATTTTGTATGTCGCTCTGGATAAGAGCATCTGCCAAATGCCGTAAAATGCAGATAACAGATAACAGTTTTAGAGCATGTCTAGAACCTGTATTATGGTAGCAGTTTGTTAACCAGTGCATGGGAGAAGCTTCTCACTGTTTTTTGAACAGATATAGGCTGAGAAAGTTGCACATGGGAGTAAAGAGGATTTAAATTTTTAATTTTTCTTTTTAAAAAAAAACAGGGTCCATGTCTGGCCGGTTTTAGCTCTTTTTAAATGTAATGCCATGCAACCGTTTTTGGAACAAACAACTACCATAAGCAGTCTGAATGGTCTAAAGCAGGGGTAGGCAACTCCAGTCCTGGAGTGCCGGTGTCCAGCACAGTTTGGTGATGTCACTGCTCTGACACTACAATTAAACATGCTAATTGCCCTCCGAGTTGAATCAGGTGCGTTTGATCAGGTAGATCACCAAACTGTGCAGGAAACCGGCACTCCAGGACTGGAGTTGCCCACCCCTGGTCTAGAACATAGTGACCACCACCACAGTGCAAATCAGAATTTATGCTATGCTAAGGTGCTGCAATGCTCTGTACAGCTTTATGTAATGCATGTTCTATGGACCTATATTAAAAGGTAATAATTTCAAGTTCCAAAATCACCAAACAGAAGCATGTGTTTGTGATCTTTAGCAAATATTTGTCTAAAATAACTTACAATTACCAGTTGTATTTATTGCAACATGTATTGCTAATGCAACAAACATACTGAACTTTTGCTTGAACGGTTGTGGATACAACACAAAAACTTGTTTCTACGGCCGATCTAAATCACTAAAACATGAAAATGAAAGTACTAACCCTCCTCTCAATGAGTGAACACGGAGGATAATGACATTCGTAGTAAGTGCACGAGCACTCCTCCTCCTCCACCAATTCTCCATTGGCATTGTAGTAGCGTGTGCGGCTCAGCTCCAAATACTGCTCCTCAACAGGATCTGCTGGCACCTGCTGGATGGCCAGCCAATACAGTGACTGCTCTCTGCAGATGGACAGCAAACAGAAAAACCAACAAAATCTCAGATGACATAAGAATACAATAAAGTAAGACTGGAAAAAAAAATCTGTTCAAATGCCCAAATTTTTCACTACTCTGCTCATCTATAAATCAAGATATACAGTATGAGATTAACTTGGTGTTACCAGTCCTCCAGCAGAGAGTCCTGCAAGCACAGTTACCTTTGTTTGCTGGACAGTTCCTCTGGCTTGGGACTCCAGCCAACAGGAACGAGACGCAAGTTGTCTAGACGGTTGTCCACTGTGACTGAGTTTATGTGGACAACTTGGAAACTAGGAGCAATGCCACCTCGATGCTTTTCCCTGCACACACAAACATAATAGATCAAACCTGCAGTCTAGCCCTTTCAAGAAGAAACAGCTAAACAAAGCTCTTTTAGTATTAAACCTTCATTTTATTAATTATTAACTATATGTATGAAAAATGTTTCTATACCAGTTCTAATTAAAATGTTCAACTCACCAGAGTAACTCATGCAGTGGTCGACCAGCCCAGCGGCCCTTGCCAATGTCAAAGGCATAAGCAAAGATTTTTGCACCGTTACCATCTGCATCAACCTCCATACGTGCCTGAAAAACATCAAGAGTGTTCCAAAATTAAAAACAGTTAATACCACCATGCCTCATAAACAATGCACTCTTTCACTCAAAAAATGGCAAATCTCAGACTGAGAATATGACTGCAAACATCATCCTCCATCCATTATAACACCCACTTAATCCTTATCAGGGTTGTGGTTAGACCCCTACCCCCTCACTAGGTGCAGTACAGGGCACTATGCAAACATTATACGGTTTCACTAAAACAATACGTTTCACAAACAGTTGGACTGTAAAGTTTGGGAACAAATGATGCTGTCCGTGGTGGGCACATCACAACTGTGCATTCACCACAAAACTGTAGCTTAGTAGACCTCATTTTTTGTTAACAAATTTTCAGTCTTCGAGATGTGCGTCACTGGAAGCAAGTACAACTTCCCACAGACATCTGTCAGACTGTGCAAGATCATCTTTTTAAAGTCAAAATACACAACAAAAATTATGTAATGATGGACATGCAATAAAAGGAAATGACTGTTCAGGAACAAGTCAGCACACAGAACATGGAATTGCAAAGACAGAAGCAAGTGCTCAGCATAACATTATGCCTTGAGAAACCACATTTCAAGATGTGAAAAAGAAAGTTTGGAGCCACTCATGACTGGGTAAAGTACAGAACGCTCCACCTGCAAAGCAAAACAACAATTCGACAATTCCTACTTTTGTCAAGGTTTTGCCATGGTCATTGCTGTAAATGTGGTTTTGTGAGTTTTGAATAATCAAGTGATGTCCACTTTTCAGTGAACTGAAGATGAGTTTTGTAAGAGCATTCAATTTAAGATTCTGATCAGAAACTCCTAATCTTAAATATTAGTGAGGTAATAAAAAATTTAAGTTTGGCAAATGTCAACACTTGCTACTGAAACCCACTGAGCATGTGTGTAATCTTGCATTTACTTTATTGCTTTGTTTACTTAAATTACATTTAATTAGATAATAATTACAAACAAATTACTTAACAGTCATTAGAATATTGCAACCACCTAAGAGTAGGAACAATCACCCATGGCTTAGATGACACTAGCGAAACAATGTGGCAAGGAAGGTATTATGTTTATTAGTTTCATTATAGAGTTTAACTGGCTCACTGTGGTACAGTAGTCAAGGGTCCATGGGGCACCACTGTTTTGCTGTTGGGAGGTATTCAATGTATGAGAAGCCCATTCTCAATACACCTTCACTACGACAGCTCTGGAACATCCCACAATGTTGGTGGTTTCTACGATGCTACCACCCTTCACCCATACCCAACTGGACATCAGTCACATCATGTCCTTTGCACATGACAGTCATTTTTCACTCTGCTACAACTGACTGGTCTGATCTGTTGCAAATGCATGGTGTTTTGTTGACAACTCAAAAGCATAAACATGTCCAACATGGAGGCAGAATTTAATAGTTCTTTTGGCATCGTCAGTCCATTAAAAAAAACAAAAAAACATTCAACTGTAGACATGTCTTACCTCGAAGGCATAATTTTCCACCAGTGGTATGTCCTGTTCATCAATAAGGGTGTACTTTGTCTGGAAGAAATTTACAAAGGCAGAGGTGTTCATAGACATTAAAGCAACAATCTAATTGTTTAAGCTCTGAAATTATTATTTTTCATAATGCATACATGAGTTGCGGTTATGTGCATGGCAGTTTCCAGGATAAGTTAAGTTATATGTTGGGGAAAACAATGATTACAACTTGCACTGTTGACCAGCACAAGTCCAGTCAGTCACGTGACAATAAGGTAGGTGGTATCATTAGGCCTTCAGTTATTAAGTGTTAGTTCACACCTATTCGTGTTTTCCGGCTCCCCTCTAGTGTCACGGAACCAGCGGCCTGGCACGCAAGACCGGATCTGTCTAGTCTTATGAGTAAGTTAGAGATCAAATGGATAAATAATGCTAACAAAACAACTCAGCTTGTAGTTAAATACTGAAATCACATCGACATTGCAGCATTAATACGCAAACATAATATACACCAGTCCAACAGCAATAACACCACCTATGTAGCCTTTTTCTAACCTAATGATTAACGAGGTTAGCTAGCTTGTTAGCTTAGCCTGCTATTAAACTCCTCATAGTCGACATGCCGGTTTGAGTCACGTTGCTGCGGTTCCTGGTTGAGAGACTTGCCTTCTGTTTAAATGTCCCCTAAACCTGCTGCTTCGGAAAACAGACACTACCGTTTTAATCTTACATGTGTTCACCTTATAAAAACCAGTTTACATTTCGGTTTCACACCGCAAAGCTGCACAAACCCTTTTTATTTTGCTAGCTGGCTAACCATGCTTAGCCTCGTTAGCTAGCGAAGAGATTCCGGAGAAACAGTTCATTAGTCTGAGCTGCTGTGTGAGCGGTGTGTCTAAACACACAAATGTGCCATTTAAAGCTAACATGTATCAAAATGCAAACATTTTACTAGCTAAGCTAATGGTTGGTGATCCCCTCCCCTTCGCACATGGCAGTCCCCAGGATTCGGCTCACCTTCCCGGCCACACGGCCAAGTCGAACAATCCCAAGCTTGAAATCCGACATTAGACGACCTCACAGGTGACAGAGTGTAATGAAGAGTGGGTTCAACGATTTCTGGGTTTAAAACTAGTCCGGCAACCCCTAACCCCGAGTTTAGTCCAAGTTTTGTTGTAAACGAGGGTCAGTCGTTGCCCGACTCTTCCCCACCCGCTACCAAACCACCGTGATGCGCCGCTGAGTGGCGTTGGAAAACCTGCCAGCTTTCGAAAGGGCGGGACTAAAGCCTTGTGGACTAAAAATTAACCAATGAATGCCGTAGCAGTCCAAGCACTCGTCGCTGGTGTACATGCGTTTGATCAGAGAGACCAATGAAAGAGTGGGACGTCACCAGAAGCTCCGCCCGTTCATTTGCATTCTCCACGCTATTGGCGGTTTGGGCTCGAAGCGCGGGAATGTCGCGTCGTTTTGGCTGATGGAATAAGATGGTGTAAACATAGCCTGGCTTCTAATCAAACACCGTAACATCGATCCTCAAATTTTCTGTCGCATATAGATATGGCAGTACCATGTCGGGGACGAGATGTATCTTGTATATTATGCTGCTGTTTTTGTGCTCTCTTCTACATTCTTTCTGTGCAGTGCAGCTCTGTTAGTAATGAAAGTGCTCAGTGTTTCAAAAATGACCAAAATATCTATACTACCTGAATACTGGAGTTACTTACCGTAAGAACGGCAATACATGCTACCTGTTTATTTATGAACTGTTTGTGATGTACCGTGATTATTGTAAATTTATTATTTTTATTAACCGGCAGTTGTACTGCAATATGCTCTGTATTTTCCTCAAGTGGCACTTGCTTGCCAAGCTGTCATAATAAGAATGGGCTCTTAATGACTTGAAACAAAACAATTTTGTGATATTTGAAGAATTAAAAATTGTATTTAAAGTAGTTTTTTGTTGGTCATTTTGGTCACTGGACATGTTGTTTGACTTCAAATGTGAGAAAATACTAGCCTATCCTACACAACGCCTCGAACACTACCTTGTCCTAACCATCATCTTCGTTATTATTGTCACTTTAACGTATTGGCTAATGATTTTTGATGTCTCCAATGGGAGACACACTGGGGTAGCTGTAGACTGTGCTGTTGTACATTTACTGCACAAATGTTTAACTGGTTCATATGTAATTACACATGATTAAATCTGAGTAAAAGTATAATAAAGTGGGCAGAAAAAAAGTTTGCATGATAAATATATGTATTGTTGGGTCAAACTCATTTGTTTACTACTGGCTCCTGTATTTACACACTGGGTGTGTCTCCTCACTATAACCCTTTCCCTTGTTGGTTAAGTGCTTTATTGGCTATTTGAGTAGTTGTTGGTCATTTCTTGTTTAAAAAGTTCCCAAATAGGTGCAGCTGGGTTTTATCATAGGCTACTGGGTTTAAAAATCGTTTATAGTTCATAGTATAACATCGTGTTCTGATAATACCTCAATGTTTATAGCGTGCAACTCCTTATGAAACGTCCATGGGCCTGGTTGACCATTAACTGCTATTGTTTTCTCAGTCTCAGGTATGTAGAACTGACTTGCACGCCTTTTTATGTAGAGCTGCTCGGGAAAACTGGATATTCCACCTGGAGTGGGAACTTCCGTGTTATACACCTGTGACAGGTAAGCCCGGTCTCAGAACAGGATGCACCTGCTTGAGCAGAAGAAGCTGTAAAGACTCTTAAAGTCAGACTTTGCCCCGTGTAAACATGAGCACAGAGAGCGGACTGTGTGACTTGGCCGTGGTGTCTTTACGGGACACTGAGCCGGACGGAGACTCTGTGTTGGGGCTGAAGGAGCACAACGGTACTGTGAAGACGGACTCGGGTGATGTTAAACTGTGCTCCCTGCACAAATCTGAGCTGGACCGGTTCTGTAGCTCGGAGGGGAAGCTGGTTTGCTCGGTGTGCGCCGCTCACAGCTGTCAGACTCACACAGTCACACCGCTTTCTGACAGAGCCTCAGCCGTCAGGGTAAGTTAGCCTGTTAGCATTTATTTAGCAAACGAAAACAAACGGACCTTTTGCATCACTGTGCTGTCTTATAGTGGAAGTCTGTTCACTTTTGTGTCAAAATGTATGTTTTTGAGACTATTCGGATTGCATTAGTATGTCATTTCATCTGTTTTTAACACACGTCGCCTCAGTGTTTGAACTCCTGTATCCGGGCGGTTGCAGTTACCTCATGAAAATACCCTATGTTGAACATACCCGTATGACCGTTCATTTTTAGCTGAGATTATAATAAGTCTACGTCATGTCATGTCACACGCCGTCATCACTTCGCGATGGTAGGCTGCACAGACGAGTCACGTCTCTCCAATGCCACCTGTTTCTGGTTGCTTGTAGCAGGCTAGCACCTGATAATCCAGTCCACGTCTTGATGTTATCCATCCAGGTTATTCTTGGTCTTCCACGTCTTCT
>BRDA01020563.1:0-16708 GCA_036984385.1 Crenuchus spilurus
ACACACACACACACACACACACAGATTACAAATTCAGACATTACCTCAGCATAGCCAGAAGTGGACGAAAGAGAGAGAGAGAGAGAGAGAGAGAGAGAGAGAGAGAGAGAGAGAGAGAGAGAGAGAGAGAGAGAGAGAGAGAGAGAGAGAGAGAAAGAGAGAGAGAGATAGAGAGAAAGAGAGAGACAGAGAGAAAGAGAGAGAAAGAGAAAGACAGAATGAGAGATAGAGAGAGAGAGAGAAAGAGAGAGAAAGAGAGGGAGATAAAGAGAGAGAGAAAGAGAGAGAGAGACAGAAAGGGAGAGAGAAAGAGAGAGAGAGAGAAAGAGAGGGAGAGAGAGAAATAGAGAGAGAAACAGAAAGAGAGAGAGAGAGGGAGAGAGAGAGAGAAAGAGAGAGAGAGAGAGAGAGAGAGAAAGAGAGAGACAGAGAGAGGGAGAGAGAGAGAGAGAGAGAGAAAGAGAGAGACAGAGAGAGAGAGAGAGAAAGAGAGAGACAGAGAGAGAGAGAGAGAGAAAGAGAGAGACAGAATGAGAGAGAGAGAAAGAGAGAGTGAAAGAGAGAGAGACAGAGAGAGTGAAATTCACACATAAATCTTGGAGAGTCAGCAAGGTCACAATGCCGTATTTATGTTGGAACCTGAAGAGCTTAACAACAAAACCTCACCTGTCTATTGCATAAGTCAACTCGTCTTATTATTGATTTATTTACTTTTGTCAGCACTCTTGTGATACAGTAAATGTCACATGCTTTATTGCTCAATTATTATTTTCTCACATCTTTCAGCCTGGTTTATTCACGTGTGTTATTAAATGACCAATATGAGTTATGTTGCTAGGGTTGGGATGAATTTAATTCATTCTTAACCCTCTGTAGTCTGTGTTCCCATCGGCTGCATGTCAACAAAATTCCAAAAAATCACTTATACAATTCTGCAAGATTTTATCCTAGAAACAAAACTAAACATACTCCAGAAACCTGCAACAGAAATCACAGCACTATGCACTAAAGTGTTGACACCATCTTTTCACTGCTATAAATATTCTACATTATTACAAATAAACCTTTGCAGAAAAAGGGGTGAGGGGGGGTGCTGGACTCTATTTTACATAACAGTACTTTGCTAATAGGTCTCTAATCTGTGACAAGGAGGAGGGGGGACTTCACTAGATCTGAAAATAGATATTTGTGAGAGGAGCTTAAACAAGCAGAGACATGTCTGTAAGAGTGAGTCAGACAGCTGTGCTTTATTTTTCCGCCGAATGACGCAATATGTCATTCATATGTTAATGACATGGTAATTCCGGACAAACCATTGGTTGGATTATTGACCATGGATTGTGTGGTCAATAGACCTCTCAGCTGATTGTTCACACCTATCTCATAACATTCCATGTTCTCCCCGTGTCTGTGTGTGTTTCCTCCAGGGTCTCCGTTTTCCTCCCACAGTCCAAAAACATGGAGGTCAGGTGGATTGGGTACTCTACATTGTCTTTAGATGTGTGTGTATGTATGTATGTATGTATATGTATGTATGTGCACCCAGCGATGGACTGGCGCCCTGTCCTGGACTTATAATTATAAATATATAAATATAAATATTATGAATAGTGTAATGCCCTGGCCAGTGCCCAGTGAGGGGGTAGGGGACTAACCGTGACCCTGGTAAGGATTAAGCAGATGTGATAATGGATGGATGGATAATTAATTAATATTATTATTATAAATTAATATCAGAAATAAAACCATATACAATTTCTAAAAACTGATCAAAATATATATTTATGACACTCTTACTGTTTTGACACTGTTGTTGCAGAGTTTGTACTAAACAAAAGCCTGTGTAACACTTTGGGAAAAAAATATTTCATGTGTGTGTAATTTGTGAAAAAATTAAGCCTTGTCAGACTACATCAGAGTGTCTGAAATACCCTCAGACTCCAGAGGGTTAGCTCACCTTATACACTAATCAGACACAAAACGATTACCTCTCACAGATGAAGTCAATAACACTAGTGATGATGGAACAATGGCATTGATCTGGGATATATAAGTCCACAAGAAAGTAAATGGTTTGCATAGACCATAGACAGTGTGCAGACCTGAGACTTTAATGTTGTTGGGGCCAGTTGTCTGGGTTGAAGTATCTCTGAAGCAGCAAAGCTTCAACCAACAGTAGTGAGTACCTGTCTACAGTGTCTCCAAACTCCACAGATCCCCAGAGGATGTGTTGGAACACTAAGTAACCCTGATCTGTGGTGGCTCCACCTCACAATTTACAGGATCTTCGGCCAACACCATGATAACAAATACCACAATACACCTTCAGAGGTCTTTTAGAGTCCATGTCTTTGTTTTTGATGGGTTTTTTTTCATGCATTTTTGTCACTGTCATCACATTGACACCTATTCTCAGTTTTAAATGAAATGTCTCATATGAATACATAATTGAGCAGATTGACAACGTTCACAATGCGGAGCCTTACTGCTAACTTTCATTTTGTGAAATTCACATCTTTGTACGCTGACACTTCACATTCTAGTCTGCAAATGCATGTACATATCTTAGCACCAAATGATAACAGGTACAGAGTGGTGCTGAAAAGGTTGTGGACCCTCTAGAATTCTTTGAATGTCTACAAAAAGGTGACCTAAAGTATGATCAAATCTTTACCTAAATTTCCAAAGGGAACCCAGCAAAACACACCATTACAGGTGCATCTAAAAACAATATCATCAAATGTTAATTTATTTCAGTGATTCAGTTCAAAAAGTGAAACTTATATATTATACAGATTCATTACACACAGAGTGTCTATTTCAAGTGTTTATTTCTTTTAATGTTGATGATTTAATGCTTAATGTTTCTTTTAATGTTTAACCCAAAAGTCAGAATATTATATAAGGCCGAATAAAAAAATTATGTTTAATACATAAATGTTGTTCTACTGAATAGTATGTACAGTATATACACTCAGTACTTTGTCGGCGCTTATTTTGCATGAATTACTGCATCAGTGTGGTGTGGCATGGAGGTGCTCAGCCTGTGGCACTGTTGAGGTGGTATGGAAGCCCAGGTTGCTTTGATAGCGGCCTTCAGCTCGTCTGCATTGTTGGGTCTGGTGTCTCTCATCTTCCTCTTCACAATAGCTCATAGATGCTCTGTGGGTTTTAGGTCAGGTGAGTTTGCTGCCCAGCACAGTGATACTGTGGTTATTAAACCAGGTGTTGGTACTTTTTGCAGTGTGGGTAGGTGCCAACAGCAGATAGAAGCATGAAGTGCTCTAAAATATCCTGGTAGATGGCTATGCTAACTTTGGACATGATATAACACAGTGGACCAATTTTATAAATGTGTAAATTTGGCATTTTATTTGGAAATCAATGGGCCAAAAGTCTGGAAGAAGAGAGGAGAGACACACAATCCAAGCTGCTTTAGGTCGTATGTGAATATTCCACAATTAATGATGGTTTGGGAAGTCATGTCACCTGCTGGTGTTGGTTGAACTGAATTACTTTTTGATGATATTCTAATTTTTTTGAGATGCACCTGAAATTGTGTTTTTGTTTATTGTGCAATGTACAAAAATGAAAGGATCTTTAATTACAGAAGCATTTTACACACAGAAACATCCATCCATCCGTCCATTATTTTATCTGCTTAGTCCTGATCTGGGTTGTGGTTAGTTCCTTACACCCTAACCAGGTGCAGGGCATGGCATTACAGACTATCATAGCCAAACTCAGGACAGGGCACCAATACATCACCGGGTGCACTCAAACACAAAGACAATTTAGAGTACCCAATTCACCTGACCTCCATGTTTTTGGACTGTGGGTGGAGACAGAAACATTGCAAGACATTTTGTGGAACACAATACGCAGATGCTACAGACCAGAAAAGCCTCTGATTAGAATCTATGCATACCAATGCTCTTATAGTGTAATCAAAGCAGGCTTGCATAATCCAAGCACGAGCGTAAATTAATATGATATTGCAGTTCAATGATATAGGTTGCTAAAGACAAAATGTGCAGGGAAAATAAGGCAGTGTGCTAAAGCCAAGATGGAGTCATAGTGCACTGACCCTAGATATGGTGTGTGTGTGTGTGTGTGTGTGTGTGTGTGTGTGTGTGTGTGTGTGTGTGTGTGTGCGTGTAGTGTGTGAAGGGTTTGGCAATGTGTGTGGGAGACCTAACTGCCTGTGGAGGGGAGGTGTACCGCAGGCCTCGGCGTGCAGCCGTCTGATAAAAAGCCAGACAGTAAATCAGAGAGTTAGCGGAACGGCCGGAGCGTGCGGTGGCAGTGCAGTCACTCCAGCTGTACAGCTCACACATAGCCAGCTGCCACTGAGGCTAACGGCCACTGTGCACATGCTGTCAGCTTACAAACACACATTCCCACAAAAAACTCCCACAGCACTCATGCTAACTGCCTCCAGTAGCATCATAGCCTGAAGTATTAGATATTTAGTGTCAAACTGACTCAACCATGGTTACCAATGCAGGTCTAGCTGCTAAAAACTTTATTACTGATAGCCATAAAAAAAGTCATTTTTAATTATTTTTTATTTTATTTAAAGACCCCAGTTTTTTTAAATGCACACTTTAAACATACAAGATGGCACTTTATGGTAAAATCAGAACATAAACTACAAATACAAAAACTGTGTAAAAAACATGATAATTTTGTTGCAACAGCACTAATGGATTTTCAGCATTTGATCCAGTTTATTCCTTGTGGCATGGCTATAAAGCTGCTGGTTTGCATTCAGACAAGAAAATGTTGCATTTCTGACCTCTAATGGAAGTTTTTTAGCTTATCATTCCTCTACCAATTGGTAGAGATGGCACAATCACATTGTGTTAATTTCAACACATCTTCAATAAGATATAGTGACGATATAGATACCAAATCATAGATGTGCTTTACAAAAGTTTTTTTTTTTTTTTTTTTTTTTTTTTTTTTTTTCACAATGTTCTAGTTTTCTGATGAATAACTGTATAGAAAACTGTATAGACATAATGTGACTATCTGACAATTATAATTAGCAAAACAAGACTTAAACTTAAGTCTTAGAAAAGCTTACTTAAACAGCTAATGTTATATTTTACAGTACTGTTTTACTCATATTAATTTAATAATTGTTTATATATTGAGACTAATTTAAAATGAGTACTTAAAGCTATTTATAATTCATTGTACAGAATTTTCTTATTACAGTTTTTTTAATTATTTTATATTTTGATAATCAAGGTTGACTATATCATGTATACTACAATGTAAAAATATTTAAAATGGAATATCAGGCTACTAACTGTGCCTTTACTTTACTAACTGTAAAAATAAATCCCACCATATTTCTCTAGAATGAACACAAATAAACATTAATATGGTTAAAAAACTGATATTTTATGAGCTAGTTTGAAGAATATTGTAGTTCCATATCTTATCTTAGATGCTCCTCAGTTATCAAATGTATTTGTTAAATTCATATCTTGATTTATCATAAAAAGTATTGATTAAACAAGCCAGGGTTGGGATAATAACTACAACTACTGAACTACACTGGGAAGAGATTTGAAGAGACTAAAGCAACACAGTAGCATACATAATACTGCTACTTATTTTATTATTATTTGTAGCTATTGTAACTTACTACCCAAATAGCTTTTTAAAGGTTTAAATGAACTTGACCAAAATGTTGCCATTAACAAGCTTAAAGGAAGAAAACACAACAAATCTGAATCAGGTAAACAAGAATGCTCAGAAATGCCAAACAGTCTTCTCAAAGAATTAAACACTGTTGTGATCTGTAATATTCTAAAAACATGGCTGTTGATGAGAAACAGATATAGAGAGATATGTCTAGTTGTCACATAATGTTGCTGAAGCAAGAGGAGAGGACAGGATTCCAAATATAAGGTCTTTATTAACAAAACAAAAGCGACAACTGTGGAAATGAACACGGTAGACATATAATCCTGTGGTGAGAACACAATGACTGACAAAGACTGACACATGAGGAAACCGATCATTAACACATGAAGAGATGGGAGGGCTCAAAAGACAAGATACAGGTGCTAACAATGAGAAAAGACATGAACAAGGCACATGGAAAACATAAACACAAGAACATGGCAAACGTAAAACAAAGAGCATGTGACAGAGGAGGGGCCAGGGACAAGGCCTGAGGTGGGAGGTTCACACTAGTATGCTGGTTAAGGTATCCTCTGTAGCCAAGGATGGGAACTGGCAGCAGCAGATGTAATCATGAGTTTGCATTGTTATGTACATATAATATACCAATATACCATATTAGACTTTTGCTTTGTCTGGTTTGTATTTGATTGCTCCATTCATTATTAAGTTCTAGCTCCAGTTCTCTGAGAATCCACAGCTTGTTTGCATTTTGTATGATCACTGATACAATAAAGTTGTTCTCTCTGTGAGCTAAGCCCTTTGCACAATGTACACACCAATTGGTAAATATTTGCACTGTAGATTTTGGTTTTTGTTTAATGTACAGCTTTCAGCCAACTGTCACTGTATCTTATCAGTGAGATGCTGACAGCAAAGATGAATCTCTGCAAGCTCTCTGTAAACTAGCCAAATGCTTTGTGAAATTCTTTGCAACTCTTGGCCAAATATCTTTGTGTTCTAATGCCTTTAGAGAAACTGTTCACAATGTGTCACCACGTCTTGGGGAAAAAAAGTTAAACAATGTATCCATGAATTTTAAATAATAGTAGGCCTATGTACTGTACATTGGGTTTTCCATAATGCTGGGCCATAAGGACTTTGTAATGCAGGGCAATGGTTCAAGAAAGATGACCGGGTTTTATGGAAACATGAATTTAATGTGAAACCAAACACAAATGCAAATAAACAAGAGAACTCAACAAAATGAACAGAAACTGAAAAAAAAAACAGGAGAAACAAGTTCAATAGAGCCAGGCTAGGTATCGGGCTGTCAAAGCCTCAAGTGAAATAGGCTATGGAAGCTAGACAGGCTAAGAATGCTACACAGGCTAAGGAAGTTAACCATTCTAATGATGCTCAACAGGCTAAAGAAGCTCAACAGGTTAAGGAAGCTGCACAGGCTAAAATGCTAACCAGGCTAGCAAAGCAAACATATACAAAACCTTCAAAAGGTAGAAGACAGAGAGTACAACAATAGCAAGCAAGAAAGAATTCTTCTTGGCTTAAGTAGTCCTGGAAATCAGCGTCTGACTGAAGACAACTGGTGAGTGAAGTCTCATAAGCTCAAATGAGAGCAATGGATTCTGGGAAGTTCCGAGACTGTGTATGAGTAGATGAGAGAAGCAGGAGGAATGGGGAGCATGACAGGCTTTATTTTCTACAGTACAAGGCTCTACATCATGTACCAAATTCGGGAAATCAGTATTTTGACAAAGTTTTTTTAGTAAAGTTTGTTGTGTTTCAATAACTCAGTAAAAGATACATTTCAGTGTAAATTAGATATCATTTTCACCATGAACTCACAAAAGATGCAGAATTGAATAAACATGAATGAAATGCTACCTTATGAAAAATATTAAAGCCCACACAATTTATCACCTCATCAACACTCATCCGCACTCAGACCTGTTATATTGTTCAGATTCAATGTGTTTAACCTTTTAAGAGTCTTAGTTCATTTTGCTGATTTTTAATACTTTTGATTCTATATATACCACAATAAAAATGTTAATACAATATGTTATCTGTAACATGTTGGCATCAAAAATAAGCACAAAAAAGATCAAACCTGGTTAGAAAAATGTTGACTATAAAAAACATTTGAAATGAAAATGAAGTTATATACAACAAATACATGTTTTTCCACTCAGTGCTAGTGTTGGCAGGTTCTGTGGTATTAACCCATTTGTGCAGTGAAACACACACACACACACACTAGTTAACACACTAGGCTGTGAGAATTTGTGCCCTTATCCACCGGCGCCCGGGGAGCAGATAGGGTGTTAGGTGCCTTGCTCAAGGGCACTTCAGTCATGTCCTGTCTGTGGATCAAATTTTCTGGTCACAAAACCAGATACATACCACTAGGCCATGGCTTCCTCATGTGCATCTCACCCCTCCCACCTCACTACTTTAACAGATGTGTAAATAATACACATCATAGATATCTTTAAGTATCTCTAAAGTTAACCAGTCATGTGATTTAGTTAGGTTGCTAAATATTTATTATGTTAATGTTAGCAACGTAGCTAATTTGTTTATAGTAAGGTCACCTAGGACAGGCTACCAAAACAATAAAATTATGGACAGGATATGGGAACTCCTGGGCACTTTGTGGGGATATTGGTCCTGAACGGACACTCATCAACCTCTATTTATCTATTTATTTCTAGAAGGTTATTGATAGAAAGGTACATAGTATAAGTGTTTGCCTGACTGGCCATAGAATGGTGCTCCTAATTTATGCTATTACATTGGCACAGAGGATGAAATGTACCCAAACTTTTGCTGGACATTGGTTTCCATATCTCAAAAATTGAACAGCAGTTATGTAGGCAGTAGGTACAAATGTGTTTTCCCACTTCACTTAGACTGAGTACCTCTCTCCCTCTCTCTAACATTTCCTCTCTCCATTGTTCAACACAGCACTGAGTGAACATCCATGCCTCCATGCTTCCCATTAACTTGCCAAAACACCTTATCAGGATCTGACAGTAGGCAAACAGGATGGGAGGAGGGCTAGTCTCTTAAAAATAAAGATGCCAGAAATGGTTCTCTGGAGCAGTGCCATACATTCCTTAAGGAACCTTTCAGTGGATAGTTGTTTAAAGAACCTCCACATAATGTAAAGGTTCTATACCAATATACCAATCAAAGGATCTACACCATCCAAGACAAGACTTTTATTCTGAAAAATGTGGATGGGGTCCCTCCCAGCCCAAGGGCTACTGCTTGGTGGTCTGGCCTCTGGCCACAGTGAGGTTGAAGGGGACGTGTGTGTCCAGTAGGTCTGGACCCTCTTTGTGTGGGATGAATGTGAGAAACTGGATCGCAGTCCCTCTCCAGATGTACAGCAGCAGGGATTGTTTGCTTATTTTACTTCTGCTGTGTCTGAGCTTAAGGAACCAGCCAAAACAGCTTGCAGAGAACATGGTGCAGACTGATTGAGATAGAGTCACATGATTGATTATTCACCATAAAGCCTAATTGTTCAATGCTTAATGGGACACAGTAGGACTGTGCCATTATCTAGCAGTGCTTACTTGATTGTTTTTCTAGCACACCATTTAGTTAGTTGACATCAGTGAATCAATGAAATAAGTACCCACTGTCCAAAATGTAGGCAATGGTCAAAACGGACATTCGCTGTACTGCACAATTTGTCAATCCTCTCAAACCATCACTGGTCAGTTTCTCACCACAGTACAGCTTTTGATCAGATACTATTTGAGTGGGGGACCATTCTCAACTACAGTGCCAATGACATGGTTGCATATGTAGTGCTGGTGCAGGAGTATCAGATAGCAGGATGTATCTAACCAGGATAAGCTGACCCCAACAACACAGCTGTAATGTTGAGGTCAGCTTATTAGTCACATGTTCACCACAGTCTGCAAAGACAAACTGTGTCCCAAGAGAAAGGCTTCAATTTCTTACTAGCTAGATAGAACTACAGTGGAACATCGGTTTTATTATTAATCCATTCTAAAGTGTGTGATGATAACTGAAATGAACAATAACTGAAGCAATATTTCCCATAAGAAATAATGTAAATCCAATTAATCTGTTCCAGACACTCCAAAATATTAACAAAAACACATTTTATATAGAATAACTATAGTTTTACATACAGAACACAATGAAAAATAAATACAAAAGACTAATGAAATGGATAAATGAACATTTAACATCACTCTTACAGGTTTACACTCTGTTTTAGAGAGTGCTGGTGTGGTCCAGTTGGTAGCCTTTGTTTTGTACACCCATTCTTGGAGTTCACCCATTTTAGTATGTTTTAAGGGTTATCAATGAGAAACAAAGTCAGAATGAATGACAAACACATGGGTCAGTGACAAATAGCATGGGTGGATGCATTGTTTTTGCAAAATTAGCAGCAAGTCATGTGGGCACTCTAACAAAAACCAGGCAGATGAATGATAACTGGGACAAAATTTCCCCAATAAAAGTTGACGATAACCGAATTGTAGATTATCAGGGCAAACGATAAAAAGGTTTCCACTCTACATGGTAGCCAATGATATTTTTACCTAATAATCAAGTTTTCAGTTGTTTGAAATAAGTAATGGCTTGGCTGTGAATAAGGATGTTCATAAAAACTTTGACCAATATGGTGGACAGAGGCATAATTATCACCCTTCAGTGCTGATGTTTTTGTTGTTGTCTTGCTCTGATTGGGTGAAAAATGGTAGAAGAATCCAACATTTTGAAGCAAAATAGAGACCAGGAGATGCTTCACAGAAACAGAATAAAAACTGTAGCGATTCATCGCTCTCTGCACTCCTGGGCTTTTGTAAAAGCCGGATGACAAATGCAGGCTGTCTGCTGCTCGGGAAGTCAGTGTTCCTTTGTGATTCGCTAAATTTTTTAACTACTGACAGAGTGCGCCATGAACGCGCCTTGACACAGTCAGAAATATCCCACTACTTTAGAGAAGAGAAAGTTGATTTTTTGCAATTGATACGCTCTCACTGTAGGAAATATTAATAATTACTGAGAATGATACCATGGAACGAGTCTCTTATCTCTGAGGAGCTAATATTAGAACGCACATCAACAGGACGTCCTGGAAATGGGAATGCGCTGGCAATATTCTGCTCAGTTTTTGATCTAAATTAATGATTGATGAAGCAGAATTTTCTGGAAATTAAGTGTCCTTCAATGAAACTCTAGCTGATACGTCTTTGTTGTTGGCTAGAACTGTAACCCATTTTTTTCTCAATGCTGCAGAACTGGAGCTCAAGTTGGAGTTTGTTTTTACAAGTTTTGGAAAGACTGTGTATGAAGTCAAAAGTAAAATGGCTATATCCAAGGAATGCATCTCTTCTGAGTTGTAATTTACACAAAAAATGACTTTGTTTCCAGTGATTGATAGCAACTCAAAATCTTGATTGACTATTAATGCAGTAGTTTCCTTAAAGATCATGTTTACACAATGTCTTATTCATCAGACATGTTTGGAGTCACTTCTTTAGTTTAATGCTGGAGTTTGGTTACAAGAGTAACTCAATAATCACCTAACATAGTCCATTTATTTCCATTTCCCTCATCAAAATGTCTCAATCTGATCTAATGTCAGTTTACTGTGGTGTGGAGGAGATGGATGTAGTGATGGGTTTAGAAAACAATTAGAAAAAATGTGGCTAAGAAAACAAAACTTGCATATGGCTATGAAGTATAGACTATGACAAAACTTGACTATGAACCACAATACATACAAGACAGTATCGTGATGACAACAATGACTGACAAGGACTGTGAGACACAAGGGAACATATATACACGTAATTAGACTGGAGATGAGATAGCAGGGCTGTACGATGACATGGCATGACATGGCTGAGGGTGGAGACATGGCACATGGACAACATAAACAAAGAGCACTTGGAAACAAGACAGGGTCAAGACCGTTTCACATCTAACCACATTCATGTCATAACTAAGGTCAGACTTACTGTGAACATAGACTTTTGGAGCTAAATGATGTGTACTTGTGTGTCTTGGATGATGACTATAATGTATATTCATTCTCAAGAATCATTCAAGGTCAGTCTTGAGCCAGCCCTGCTGTCTGAAGTGGTCTCTTGTAGGAGTGATGTTTTATAAAAGTAATATATACAGCACTCTAAAACTCTGTGAAAGTTCTGGATGCAGTTTGAGTGGCCTAAGATAAGTTTAGGTGATGTTTTAAATCATAAAGGCTGCAATATTACAGTATGTGCATACTGAGTTAATGTGTTTCTTAGCAATATTAGTTCATGGAACAATCAAGAAGAGTATGTATTTCATTACAACAGTTCTTCTGCAGTCAGAATTACTGGAGACTTATTTTTACAAACAGTATCATTCTTGGAAAATTGCTAACTTAAACCTGGCTCATTTGGTTGTTAGTTCTAACCATAGACAGTTTCCAACAGTGAAAATGTAACTAATGGGGCCAAAGAATGGATATAACAGGACAATGAGTTCTACAGGCTGATCACTAATGCAATAGCAGAGAACATTGAATGTCAATACTAAAAATAAGCAATCGGCGTGAGAGGTTTAATAGACAGATTGTCTACTTGACGTCTGGATGAGACAGACAGCAAACCTTCTATCTGTCTTTTTTTAAGCGTGTTTGTGCCATAAGTGTGGTTATTTTCATATATTATAAGGAAAAAATGTCCTTACTTTGTAGCAAAACCATTCAAGCCTGTCATTATAAAAAATCCAGTCATCCATCCATCATCTTCCGCTTATCTGTGTCCGTGTCGTGGGGGTGACAACCTAAGCAAAGTAGACCAGGCATCCCTCTCCCCAGTCACCTCTTCTAGCTCATATGGGAGGATTCCAAGGCCAGCTGAGAGATATAATCTCTCCAGTGGGTCCTAGGTCTTCCCCGGGGTCTCTGGACATGCCTGAAGCACCTCACACGGGAGGCATCCAGGTAGAGAGCCAGAAGAATGCTCATTTCAGCCATTCGTATCAGCAATCTCATTCTTTCGGTCACTACCCAAAGCTCAGGACCAGGTAAGGGTTGGAAAGTAAACTGGCCAGTAAACAGTGAGCATTGCATTCTGGCTCAGCTCTCTCTTCAAGAAGACAAACCAGTACAGAACCCACATCCCTGTGGACACTAAACCGATCTCCTGCTCCCTGTGACCCTCACTCGTGAACAAGACCTCGAGATACTTAAACTCCTCCACTTGAGGCAAGGACATCCTCCCAACTTTCATTATTAGTGCTGGCTTGAACCTCTTTGCTGTTTTTTGTTTGATGCTGACAGATTTACTAAAACTACAGATACAATCATTTCAATTTGATATAGAAATAATAGTTGTGCTCAGTAAAAGTAGTGAGGTGGAAGGGGCGAGATGCCCATTGGGGAAGTCACACAATGCAGCAGGACTCATCAACACTGCCAGCAAGTAGGAAATAAAGGAACATCACACCAGCCTTTTGTTGTAAATAGTTGCATATAACCCATATACATGTAACCCATGACTTTAAAGTTTAAAGCTTTATAAGCAGCATGTATCTGGGCTCACTCAGACTTAAAAAACCTGAAAATGTTTTAACGCTGTTAAGAAAAATGATTGGTCATGTTGATGACTCTAGTTTTGATCTGACAGTGAAAACACATACATGACATACAGTATGTATGAAGCCATGTCCTGAAACAGTTATAAAAACAAACCTGGGTGTCCATGGTCAGGCCAAGCTTTGCAGCCAGCATGCTCCACCTCATCAACAGGGTCAGCACCAAAAGCTTATATTTCAACCTGTGCATTACTGCCATCCCACAATTCCACAGGAAATTGCCTAATTAAACAATAAAGAATCAGGGGGGCAAATTAAGTCCATATTGTTCTCTTAGTGCATGCTCCTCAACACTGGAGGACCAGGAGAGTCTTCCAGCCCTAGAATCTGGGACACTTGGAACCAATTAAAAGCAGTCAGGCCTGCCAGCTTCTTTGCCTGAATATTTTTTCTTTCTTTTCCCCCCTCCCTCTCCTTTACTTTCTTTCGCTTTTTCATCTGCTTTTCTCTCTCCACTTGGCTACATGTGCAGGCGAGCTTCCTTCCACTTGCTATTTCTGGACAGAGAAGGAGTGGGTAGGGATCAGTGTGGGAGTGCGGATGCAGAGCCTTGTCTTTCCCCCAGTGGAAGCATTAAAGGCTAAGTTCACCTGTGCAGGGGTCAGGGCTTTGCGTTCATTCAGTATTTCTTTGGCACTGTTCAAAATATCAGTGGAAGTTGCGTTTCTTAGAAAATACTCTCTTGTTCACTTAAAAACTCTTTTTATTTAATCCATTTGGCCACTTTATTAGAAACAGCCACCTCAGAGGACTACACAACATCGGAGATAACATGAACTAAGCTTTAATGAAGAAAACTCATGTACAACTTGTATTGATGTGAAATAAAATCTTCATTCATTAGCCAATAAGAGCCTGATTTAATAAAGTCAGGTGTTAACATTTAGTGAAGGTCTAAATATTAATGAATGTAACAAAAAATAATCTTTCAAAACTGTTCAAAGTGCAGTCTTATCCCCATGGAATCTGAGGCTATTACACCCATCTACAATTATTTTTTCCAAAGTGTTACACAGACTTTTGTTCAGCACAAACTCAGCAACAGCTGTGTGAAAACAGTAAAAGTGTCATAAATCTATATTTTTATTAAATCTGTAATAAACGTAGACTTCCCAAAAAACTATTTTCAGATGTGCTGATATATTGTGAAAACACTCTAAACATTTCAAGTCAAGACTTTTGAGCTCAGAACTGAATAAACAGAGGTGTTGCCTTCACACTGCTCATTACAGTTTTTAGAAATTATATGTGGTTTTATTTCTAAGGTTTAACAAATGTGAGGTGACACTCTATTTTCCTCAGCCACTAACCCTACACTGAATATTCATGAGATAGGTGTGAACAATCAGGTGAGATGTCCTTCTGTCCACAGAATCACTACTGACCAGATATTATTTAGGTCTTAACACATTAATATTAAAAATGTCTCTTTAACATCTCAGTAGTTTCTCCTAGATGAAAATTAGTTTGGCGGCATGGTGGTTTTAGGCCTGTCTTCAAGTCTTCATGTTCTCCCCGTGTCTGGGTTAGTTTCCTCTGGGGTCTCTGGTCTCAATTGGATTGAGTACTGTAAATTGTGTGTGTGTGTGTGTGTGTGTGTGTGTGTGTGTGTGTGCACCCCATGATGGATTGTTGCCTTGAACAAGGCTTTGGTAGGATGGTCAGTAACGCCCTGCCCTTTGCCCGGTGAGGGGGTAGGGGACACAAACCATAATCAGGATTATGCAGATAAGATCGTGGATGGTTGGATGGGTGGATAAAATGAGCACAGATTGAAACACAAACACGACTTTAACTTATGTCTCCTGCTGCTCAGATATTGCTTCAGATAAAAAAAAATTAAAAAAAATGTCAGGCTTCTTCTCTTGAGTCTTAGTAGAAATCTCATTAAAGTCTTACACTGTGCTCAGAGTTGCCAACAAAACTGTGTTTATTAAAGACAGGAATCTCAAATATTTCTTATCAAGGTTTAATCGTGTTAGATGCTGAGGATGACTTTTATGATGCTTTTAGAAGAATCTCCAATACGTCTCATGGACATAGAAACATTTGAGCAATACATTTCTCCCCAGAAGAGGTTAATGTTATACCTAAGGGCATTCATAATGTCAAACCAAGAGCAGAAACTGATCAGTGATGAAGGAGTAGAGTAGCAGTCACCAAACCTTCTTCTGGAAGTCTCTACCAACCCTAACACACCTCGTTCAGCTAACCAAGAACTTCTGATGGCAGTAATTGGATGCTGAGCTTTAATGGGGATGAAACTAATGTCTGCAGGAAGGCAGATATCCAGAAGCAGGATTTGTGACCACTAGGCTATATGAAAACAGAAAAGACCTTCTGTATTAACAGATGGGCCGTACATCAGCAAGGTGAAGCCACACAGTGGGGTTCTAATATAGTAACCAGGCAGTGCATATGCTTTTAGACTAAACTAAAACAGTTTGAATTCTGTGTATCTTCCAAAAAGTAATTATGCATTTAATTTTGGATAGCTTACACAAAACATTTTGCATGTACAAGACTTTAGAGGCACATCTGGCTGACTGCATTGATAGTTAATGGACAGCAGAGGGCAGTAAAAGCCCTCTAAAAGCATTGCTTCTCTTTACCCACACATCAATGCTCAAGAAAGAAACACCTAGTACAACTCATTATGAATGTGTCAAGTTCAACAAACTGACAAAGGTTTCGAACATGGGATTGTGTTTTTACTTTAGATTTATGACTCATACCTTCACGTCCACTGAAGATCTTTCCAAACATGCTGGAAATGACTTTTCCAGATGCTGCTCAAGTGCATCAGCCAAGCAATATATGTAGTGTCAGAGAGGAATCAGAGTGAATCACATTCCTCTCTGACCGCACATTCCTGCACGGCATGGTCCAATCATGTCCATGCACGGTAGCAACTCTTGAGCAAGTGGATCAGAACATAGGGTCACAGAGGCCTGGCTTCCCAGTGATGGTAGTGATGAGGAACTGTAGGCCTTTCTGAAGTTTCCCTTGGAGAACTGTATTGCATTGCTCGACCGGAGCTACTGGTGTGGCAGGGGAATTAACCAAACAGACCAGTTACTGTCAAATATTTTAGCATTTCAGTGCCCACCACATATGTTTATCATGCTAATATGTACACTACCACTCAAAAGTTTGGGATCACACATTAAACTGAACATCTGTGACAACCTGGACTTTTATGTCTGTGTTTTTTTATTTTTTTTATTTGATGATAAAATCCACAAATGCTGCTGCTCCAGATACTCAGTCTTCTATGGTAGAAAGGTGAGGTAGGACAGAGTCATGTCCAGTGATGTCTCACACACAATGTGTTAAACTTCTGGTGGAGATTAAACAGCTGTAGTAAAGCTTCTAAACTTTTCTAAACTCACCATCAACAACTTGT
>BRDA01020580.1:0-11707 GCA_036984385.1 Crenuchus spilurus
AAATAAAATATTGACATTTGCCATCTCCACATCATTGTATTCAGTTTTTATTCACAATTTGTTTAGTGTCCCAACTTTTTTGGAATCCGGTTTGTCTTTAATAATGTATTAATATTTTCTTAAAGTTTAATATTCATTTTATTATTCATATTTACGCTTAATAGTTATTATTAGTATATCAATAATAGTAACTAATATCTATTAATAAAATATAAATCATAAAATTAATAATCTATAAATTAATTTAATTTATGTTCAAGCATGATATCAAAATGTTCAAAATGTGTTCATTACATAAATAAAATGTCTTTTTCTCTGTAGCACTTCATGTATTTCATAAACAATGCATAGTTGTTCATACAAAGTGTAGAGGTAAAAAAACTGTATATTCAGTGTTATCTTCATTTTAGATGTCAAAAAGTATTTGCGGCTCCCAGTGTTTTCTTTTACATGGAAACCGGGTCCAAATGGTTCTTTGAGTGTTAAAGGTTGCGGACCCCTGGTCTATGCAATAACAGGACCCATCTGGCAGTTATAGCATTGCAGCCCGGTTTCATTATTATTGCCACCCAGCAGTAAGATGGACTTTCTGTGTCATCCTCAGGGTATCCGTGGTCTTCCTGGTGAGACAGGGTCAAGTGGACCTCAGGTAAAGCCTCATGCACCGAATAACACTCTCAGGGGGGGCTATTCACAAAGCACCTCCATTCAGCTGTTTCTGGCCCAGTGTTTTTGATTATGTAGTATTAGATGTGTACAATGAGTGTGGAAAATGTAGTCCAAGACCTGTTGTCCAATTTCAGAAGTATTGTGATGTTTTCTATGTTGTTACATGTCTTTTCTGCCTCGTGTGAAAGAATACAATAAAAGAGAATTGAGTAAAGTGCAGTATAACATCATACCCCCGTTATTGATTTCCTTGAGACACAAAATGTTGAAGAAATGAGTCACAATAACATCGTCACAAGAAACACTCTGGTATTGATCTTGGGTTTGTCTCTGGAGCTTAGGGGGGCAAAGGATCACCTGGACAGAAAGGATCTCCTGGACCTAAAGGACCTCCAGTAAGTGAACATCCCTCTATACACTGTCTTCACTTTGTGATAACTGACCCGTTGAGATTGAACATTTGAAAGAAATCAGATTGAAATTGGCCTCTCGTTCACCTTAAGAGCCTCTCTTCACACCAGCTTCAACAAAGCAAGAGCTGAGTTTAATCACAAACCACTTCTGTTAAACAATGTCAGTGCTCTGATGTCCAGAAGCATAGGAAGAACCAACAGTAGTGTGACCTCTGTTGGTAAGCCTGAAATGTTGCAGTGTGTCTGCAAAGTCTTGTATTGATTTTATTGCTGCCATCTTGTGGCTTTACATACAGATGCTCACTCAGACTTTCATGTTTTGTGCTTGTAGATGGTCTCTTAATCAGTAATTACACACAGTTCACCTTTCCTCTGGTCTGTCTTGAGACTAAAATATAGATATAAAAAGCATGAGTAAGACATTGGATATAAAAATAAGCATGTCCAAATGCGATACCACACCTACTTGTACACAACTTCTGATTCAATGATTGTATTTTTTCCTACATTGTTAATAAATACTGAAGTCATCCAGACTATGAAGGAACACATAAGGAATCATGTAGTAAACTTAAAAGTGTTAAACAAACCAAAACATGTTTTAGATTTTACTTCAAAGTAGACACACAACTGATGTCTCAAACACATTAAGAGGCAAGAAATGCAAGTCATGAACTCTTGACAAGACACAGCTGTTAACTGAAAGCCATTCCAGGTGACTACCTCATAAAGCTGACTGAGAAAATGCCAAGAAAGCTGCATCTAAGCAATAGATGCCTACTGTGAAGAATGTAAAATATAAACATATTCTGGTTTGTTTAACACTGCTTTGTTTACTAAATAATTTCATATGTATTTATTCATAGTTTGGATGACATTAGTATTAATCTACAATACAGAACATTTTTAAATCATGAAAAACCACTGAATGTCCAGAAGGTCATTTATATAAACCCATTCTCAGTCATTCTTAAAAATTAATCAACATGTGGTGCAAATGAAAGTGTGGCCTAATATGCATGGAAGGTACACAGAGGTCCACATTCAGTACCTCTGTCCCAAATGGATTTTTGAATGAGGTAAAATGATCCAATAAATTAGATGTACGCAGGAGGTGCGCAGTGTAACCAGCATATAAATGCATTACAGTTTGTAGTGAAACTGCCAAACTCATTACAATGTATACTCATTAGCCAGGAGTGGATGCTTGTGAGATCCTATTTAGAATTTTAAGATATTAAGATAAACACCACAGGAACAGTTTAATGTGCTCTGGATGAACCTGTCCTTAGTTACTGTAAACATAGTGACGGTTAAATATAAATTTGTGCATAAATGCCATGTTGTGTTTCTTTTTCCATATTCGCCTGTCCTAACATATCATGTGAACCTTAAATGTCTTTCTAACATGATTACTGATGACATTGATGTGTTGGTGTTGGAAATATAACCAGCTTCATTATAGCGAATGAATAGTCTTGTGTAGCTTTCATGTCTTATGTTGTTCCATTGTATTGACTGAGACATGGAATTTCTATCCTTAATCTTCCTCTCCGGTGCTTAAGTACAAGATGTTTTCTAGGTTCCAAATGCTACAAACTGACAGAGACATGTTACATTTATTTCCAGCAACTAAATCCAGCTCGCAGCTGTGTCATTTTGTATGCCAGCTATATAATGCGCTCAAAGCTAGGCTTTATAAAATAGATGTGTTGCTTCAATCCTGCAGTTCAGAGAAAATCCACAAAACAGCCAGGTACTGAGAGCCATTCCAAAGTCACTAAGTTGCTCATGTTTGCTCTCAAATGTCAACAGTTTAGTGCATAGTTGGCACAAAGTAGGCCTCGACTGACTGTGACTACTGTGTCTGATGCTCAACAAAGTGTTTACTCCATGTGCTGCTGTACAGCAGGGATAACGGCCACTTCTTTACTCTTTAAGAGGGCTCTTCAGTAAAGGAAATGCTGCTTTGGTATGTTTAAAAAATGTTTTCAGATGTTGATGCATCTCCAAAAATTAGAATGTAATGAAAAAGTGTTCATAACTTAATTAACATAACTTAATTAACATAAACTGTATATGTCTCGCATAAAATGACATATTTAAAGACTTTTTTATTTTAATGTTTGAATAACCGTTTACTCAAATTTGAGATTAAATATTCCAATAATTTGAGATTCTGGATTTCTGATTTCATGAGCTATTTTAAATTATTTATAGAGCACATTTCAAAGCAATAGCTACAAAGGGCTTCACAATAAAACATTCAAGTAATTAAAATAAAATAAAATAATTAAAACAAACACAAAAAGTAAAATAGAAGTTAAACACAGATATACAGAGAAAGGACATTACTTATGATCATACTTATAAACTCAGGAATGCAAGTAGGTCTCTAAGTAGGACTCAGAGAGTCTAATGGAAGATGGAAGATGATATCAACAGTAAAACTTTGTGTGTGTGAGAGAGCTTGTGTGTGTGTGTGTTATAGTTTTTTATTATTATTAAATTATCAACACAAATGAACTTTTTCACAATATTTAACATTTTTGTAGCTGCACTGTTAGATGAAGAATGCTTGTATATGGCTATAGAAAATTTTTGAAAATGGTTCTACATAGTAGGCAGCACAGTGGCTTGGCGTTCAGTGCTGAGGTCTTGGTTTCAAGCCCCCATCTGGGTTGAGTTTACATGTTCTCCCCATATCCATGTGGGTTTCCTTCCACAGTCTAAAAACATGGAGGTTAGGGGAACTGGGTTCTTTAAAGTGTGTGTGTGTGTCAAGCGATGGCTTTGCACACTGTCCTGAGTTCAGATAATATAATGTAATGCCCTGCACCCAATGAAGTGGTAGGGGACTCAACAATTGATGCTTCTACATAGCATTAAAAATGGTTCCAAATTTGTTATAGTAGCTGGTCTAAGGTGGCATCATGCAAAAATAGTATTCAGTTTTCCATCAGTGTTGGACCAGACTGGTGGGCGATCACTCACTCAGAAAAAGACAGAGATGGAATTAATTCTGTTTGGGTTTATGGGACGTATCAGAGTGTGGCTAAAGACTTCGGCAGAACTATCTAGAACAGCCTACCTAAAAGGAGAGAGCCAGAAGGTAAACAGGCATGGGAGCTCATTGAGACACTGGCATCCCTCTGCTCCACTGTCAACAATGCTCAGTGATCATGTGAGCAGCGGTAAGACAGCCCCAGCATCTCAGTGTCAGTGCACCCCTGGATCTGCAACCTTTCTATAATGTAAAGTATTAATTGCCAAAAGCTAAACTAAACAGATACGTTTTCAGCCTAGACTTAAATATTGAGACTGTGGCTGCATCCTGTACGTTGTCTGGGAAGTTATTCCAAAGTTGATGGGCTGTATAAGAAATTTTTATTTTTATTTTTTTGCTATATAGAACCATTTTGGAAAAGGTGCCATATAGGTCACATTCTTCATTCATCTGAAAAAACAATTAGCCATATAAAAACAATTAACCATGCAAATAGTTTTTTTTGCCTTATTGTGGTTTTATGCACAAATAGTTTCTTATGGAAGAACCCATTAAGAGCATTTTAGGGTGATGTATTCTGCAAAAATGTGAGAAAATGTTACTACTAGACAAAACAAACAATATTTTGTTTGAATGATTATTATATTAAAGTCATTTTCATCCATTCTTCTATTGTTTTAATCCTTGTTAATCTGTTGCAGTTAATCTGTAGTTAATCTGTTCAAGAAGGTTATAATGTGACTAATTTAATCACCTTGTTTATTTTACAGCATCACATAAAACACGAATATCGTGAAAAAGTGTATTGTTCACATTTAACTCAAAAAGGTAAATTGCTATATTTTATATTCATTACATGTAGAGTGACATTTCAAGTCTTTTTTTTTTGTACTGAAGTGAAAGTAAAGCGAAAATTTGACCTCAGTTTGACCTCAGTTAATCTATCACACTTTTGTTTTGTTTCTGTGAATTGTGGGGACATTACATAGATTTACTAAAACCTTAAAACTTTAACCTCAAAACATGTTTTCAAGATGTATGTTGCTTTGACCAGCTTTCTAGTCCCTGCAAGGAAGAAAGGTCCCCACAACCTGAGTGTTTAAACAGGTTTTGGTCCCCACAACATGACATAAACCTGGTACATACACACAAACACACTTTGTTAGTACTATACTAGTGTACTAGTACTATTCACTGGTGTAGTACTGAGTAAAAATAAACTTAAACCTAAACTTAGTAACCAAAGGTCAAAGCTTCTGTTCTTTAAAAAAAAGTTTGTAATAAATGTCACATTTCTTGTTAGGACCAGCAAAATGTCCCCACTTCTACAGATCTGACATGCATTCCTATCACTATGAGGACACTATGAGAAATACAAGAAACACACACACTATTGCAGTGAGCCCTTTTACCTGGAGCTGTGAGCATCCCTTTCCATGGTGCCCAGGGAGCAGTTGGTGGTTAGCTGCCTTGTTCAAAGTCATTTGGATTGAGTCTTGTTTTTGGGCTCAAAGTGACAACCTTCTGATCTGGTTCTGTAACCACAAGCCCACAGCTGCCCCGTGGCTATTGATCAGTATGACTTATAACTCATGAAAATCAGAAATCTTGAATCTCAAATGATGAGAATATTTTATTTATAGTAAATTAAACAATGTCAACATAAAAAGGTGAAATGTGTCACTTTATGTGTACTGAATATAAAATATGTGCCAGTTTCCCTTTTTGAATGAAATTGTAAACACAAATGAACTTTTAACAAAGATAGTTTTTCAAGGGTTCTTTAATAAGAAAAAGACCTCATGGATAAAGGGTTCTGTCCATGCTGAAAGAGTTCTTCAGATTGATGAGGAACATGTTGTAGATTGTTCTATACAGAATCTTTTTGAAAAGTGTTCTGCTGTAGTTATGATGTCAAGCTTGAAATAATAGAGGAACCCTTTTTGGTGCTATATAGAACTATCTGCAGCACATTCCTCATCAATCTGAAGAACACTTTCACAATAAGAACTGGTTCTATATAGAATAGGGATGCTCTGATCAGGTTTTATGTTGCCGATCACCGATACCGATTACATGGGTTGGCTGTAATTTTTTGTATTTAATTACGTTGAGTGCTGCTGGCTATGTGATATGGAAAAAAGGAACCATAAAAACAACTTTAGACTTTAGATTTAGACAAGAACAAGTTTGAAGGAAGGGGGGCGGCGGACACGGCACACAGCAGGTGTGAACTACAGGTGATCATTTTTTGTGATTGGCAGTGAAAGGCTTTGATTGGCATATGCCGATAACACTTTTTCATGGAAATTGCCCGATAATGATCGGTGGCCGGTCGATCGGAACATCACTAATATACAGTAGAACCATTTTCTTTACTAAAGAACCCTTGAAGGGCCGTCTCTTTTAAGATTGGAGTATAGTGAGACATTTTGATTACTCTTACTTGATTTAATATTGTTTAGTGCATTTTAATATACATATGACAGGTGCTTCCAGACTTTTGACTGCTAGTGTAAGTAAACTCAGTCGAAATTCTTGAATTCATCTTGATCTTGTTTTGCTTTTTGTGAAGTCACAATATGACAATTGTTTCCAGGTACTGAGGCAGAGTGATAATGCCTCAAGCCAGCAGACCGTGATATCTCTTTTCGACTGCAGTATTTAATGTTGTGTTCTCTCTGCTTCTGCCCCTTAGGGCATCCGAGGCCCCTCGGGGCCCCCTGGAGCAGATGGACAAATCGGCCCAAAGGTAAGCACAGTATTAAAATGCACCTTTAACAATTATGCTAATGCATTGTCTTGCTCCTATGGGATCTTTACATGGAGATTACATTTATTCCATTCTAGGAACTGTGCTCTTATCATCCAGATTCCAATACAATAAAGAAAAAGATTCACAGAAAAGTGTCTGGGGTATGGGGAACATCACGCACAATGCATGTTGGGTATTTGTGTTTGTTCAGTCGTGTCTGCCTGTGTGTAGGGTAGTCTTGGAGAGCCGGGGGCGGATGGTCTTCCTGGTGCACCAGGACAAAAGGTCAGATTCAGCATATTCATACCTCTCTTAAGTTATGATAATGTGTCTGTGTCTTGTGCCAAGAAAAGCAACTGTAGCAGATTCTTGGACAGAGTTTAAGATGCTTAAATTGAGCTTGACATGCATTTTCAGTCAGTTTTAAATGAAAAAAGTACTAATTCATGATTTTTCATCTGACACATTTCATCAATCAATGACAAAGTTGAATATTTTAAGTCAACAAATTATTTCGACCTGATATATCTACAGGGTGCACAGGGCAGTCCAGGCTTTCCAGGGTCACAAGGTGCAATGGGTCTTCCTGGATTCAAAGGTCATAAGGTAAGACATCCCAAAAGTGACCTAGCATACGTTCAAACCACAATAGTTCTTACTATAAACTTGCTGAAACAAGATTGGTTTGCAGTGCAGATTCTAGACTAATAAAGATATTTGATTATGATATGAACCTGACAGAGGTTCCTTTGTCTATAGTCTGCATTTACATCCTTCGGCCTGGTGTTTACAGTAAACTGTACATAATATCAGAGCAATTCTATTGGAATAGGACAGTAAATTGAAAAGTAATAAAAGTACTGCAACAGTAAACCACACAGACATTCAGAGAGAGTCTTAAGAGGGGGTCGTGGGACATACAGTTTAGCTATTATGTCAGATTGGTCTAAATTGATATCATTTTGGTTTTCAGGGGCAGACGGGCGAACATGGTTCAAAGGGTCCTCAGGTATAACCGCTCTATATCTTCTGTATTTGGACTCTTGCCTTTCTTATGTTAGTAAAATTCTGAACAGATGAGGTCTAGTGATGGACCGATTGATTGGTTGGCCGATTAATCAGGGCAATTATTACCATTTTAGATAATCTGAACTGGCATGCACTCACAAGGCTGGAAAACCAATAATAACTCATTTACAGGCACATCTGCAGGCACACCTGCTGTAGAATAGTGTTAGAGCTCCCCCTAGTGTCAGTTTCACTATGTAATGGCATGACTGATTTACCTATCCTTTCAACAAAACAATTATTTTATTTTTTTATATATTTTACCACAGATACAAAAAAGACCTATATATTGTTCATAGGCTGCTCTGCTCTCTAAATATCAGCATCGGTCATAATGAAGCCTGCAGCCTTGTAGCAACATTTGCTCTGTTTTTATTATTTTACAAAATTACAATATCATCCACCCCTTGAGTAATAATAATAATAATAATAATAATAATAATAATAATAATAATAATAATACAAATCTTATGCTGAAGCTGAGTTGGCACAGGATGATTTGTGTTCTTTACCTTTAAACTCTTTATGACTGGTACCAGTTTAAATCTATATTCCTGTTAAACTCGGTCCACACACTTTTCTAAAGGTTACTTGGAGCCTGAGGTTTCTTTTAGGTATTAAATGCTAATGATAACCTTTTAGCATCTGAGACCCCCTAACAGAGACCACCCTTCATCCTCTTGCAGGGAGACAGAGGCAGTGACGGAGCACCTGGGCTTCCTGGCTCACCAGTGAGTAAGACGTTCACTTTCCGTCCACCAGGTGGCAGCACACCAGTGGCTTGGCCAGTGACTCGGGGTAGACAATGAACTGTGGGAAGCAATAGACCTGCATTTAGTGCTTCAAAGGCTTGAGGCCATTGTGCACCCACTGCGGCCTGACGAATGCCCTGAGTACAGAGTCAGAAATAGCCAATCTAAGGGAGGAAAAAACAAGTGATTCAGATTACTGACGCAGGAGAAAAGGAAAAAATGGAACAGTGTTACTAGAGGTGGTCAGAAAATTAATTACCCACCACCCCACCACTAATTAAGCTTCATAATGTAATGAAAGACACTGTTATACATTGTACAACTGCACATTGAATATAGAACAGTTGTCTCAACATATTAAACAGTCATCTTTTGACCTGCAGAAGGTAACTACTGGCATACAAATGTGTTGAAGTCCTGGACTGTGGACCTGCAGAAGATAATTAATGTGTAGGATCATTACAGCCTTACCTCAGGTGCTTTAAAACAGAAGACATGGCTAGGTGATGACCAGAAATAGACATTAGAAATATTATTCAGTGTTGAAGGACTGTGGCACTAGTAGCTTCTGTGAACAGCTTGCGTTCCACTTCTCTTTTCTCACTGAGAACAGAAACGCAGTTTTTTTAATAAGGCAGAATTCTCTCTTTGATATCAGTGTGAAAAGTTTTAACGGGCGCCTCTTTCTTCCCCTCCTTCCTTTTCCAGGGTGAAGCTGGACTCAAGGGAAGCAAAGGAGAGGTTTGTAGAATTAGACTGCCGCATTACATTTAATCTATTTGGCCTCATTTTTTACACCGGAAACCAGATCTTCTCCTCCCACTGAAGCAAGAAGAAAGAGTGAAACACTTCAAAGTTATGACAGCCACGTCCACGGGGTGTTTACATTTGACAGGTTGACAGTTATTGAGCCCAGCGAGCTTCAGCTGGAGCACAGACAGTGTGGAGGGGACCGTAGGCGCCAGTGCCATCCCGTCACTTACACTGACACTTCAAGAAAACACGCAGAACATGCTGGACTTATTTGTAGGCTCTTGCTGCACCAGTGAGGAAGAGATGACCCTTAACTAGGTGTTAATTAAGCCCAGGTATGGACTAGACAGAAATATAAAAGATGAAGAAAAGATGACAGAGTAATTTGCTTGAGGCCTGTAGGCTACAGACGACTGGCCCGGCAGGCTCCTCGAATCTGTCAGGCTAATCCAAAGGGTGCTTCAGTGTTTTCCATGATGTGTGTTTTCAAATTTGACAAGATACAAAAGGAGAAGAAATATTTCCAGCATTCACAGCAAGTTCCCAAAACTAGTTCCCTATTCAAGCACCCGTGTGGTTTAGTCACAGAAGGCTTTGATGTTTTTGTCTCAGAGAACTGACCTTTCTGGCAAATTGAGAAAATACACTCACTGGCCACTTGTTTAGGTATACATACCTTGTATCTACCCTTATTGTCCATTTTAACCCCACTGACCATATAAAGATGCACATAGACTAGTTTCTTTCTCAAAACTGCAATGACACTGATGTGGTGGTGGTGTGTTAGTGTGTGCTGTGTCAGTGAATCTGACATATCTAACAGAACTGCTAACCACCAATGAAAGACTAGAGGATCAAAACGAACACTAACAGATGAGTCTCTGACGTTACATCTACAAGGTGGACCAACAAGGTAGGTGTGTCTAATAAAGTGGATAGTGAGCTGTTTCAATTCTCCACATCTGATTAACTCACACAGTGAACACTAACACACCACCACCACATCAGTGGCACTGAAGTGCTGAGAATGATCCACGTGCTCTGTAAGGGTCCTGATCATTGAAGAACAGGGTGAACAAAGTCAACAGAGAAACAGATGGACAACAGTCTGTAAGCTGCACCTCTATGCTCATTGGTGCTAAAATGGACACTGAGTGGACACAAGGTATGTGTACCTAATGAAGTGGCCAATAAGTAAGTCTCTGTGTGTTACAAGTCTCAGCCTTTTTGTAGCAGCATTGCTTTTCTCTCCTGTCTAGAGAGGTACTCCTGGAGACCCTGGAGCTAGAGGTCTGGATGGAAAGAAAGGGGACACTGGACACATTGGAGCAGCCGGGCCACGAGGTTCTCCTGGTCAAGATGGATTACCAGGGCAACCTGGTGTTCCAGGTTATCCTGGGAAACCTGTGAGTCTCAGCATTTCAGTCGTCCATTTACTTCTGATCAGTAATGTGCAACATTAGTCTGTAAGAACACTAAGAAGCCTAGTAAACAGTGATCTTTTTAAAAGTTAATATACAGGGTGTCCTGTTTGCTTCTTTAGCTAAACAAATCGTGAATAACTTTAATACTAATGAAGATATTGTGATAAAATGTGGATTAAATATACCTTAGTCTGTGTGACAAAGACTAATGTTACAACATGTGCTGAAAATGTCCAGCACCAGCATCCAAACACACTTGAACCTGTCATCCACCATTAACCCCACTGTTTCCAAACTGTTCTGAATTGAATACATTCACTCCATGAACACTTCCTCCTGTACTGTGCACTGATACATTATACAACACTTCCTCCTGTACTGTGCACTGATACATTATACAACACTTCCTCTTGTCATGTGCACTGATACATTATACAACACTTCCTCCTGTCATGTGCACTGATACATTATACAACACTTCCTCCTGTCATGTGCACTAATATACATTTTAAATTATGATACCTAATATGAATGCAATGATCACTATTATTAATATCATTAATGTTGTATACTATAGCAAAATGTCAGATTTAACTAAGGATGTAAATCTGTGTCAGTAGTTTGATCAGAGGAGGATGGATCCCCTTTGTGAGTCTGGTTCCTCCCAAGGTTTCTGCCTCCAGCCTTGAGGGAGTTTTTCCTTGCCACTGTTGCCTTCAGCTTGCTCACATCTACTACTACTGGGTGAACACACACACTTTTTAAAAAATTTTTTTATATAGAGTAGCCAAATTCACCTGACCTCCATGTTTTTGGACTGTGGGAAGAAACCGGAGACCCTGGAGGAAACCCACGCAGACACGGGG
>BRDA01020583.1:0-32882 GCA_036984385.1 Crenuchus spilurus
ATTCTAGTGATTAATAGTGTTTATTGAGGTTGTTTATGGAGTAATATCTTCTATTCTAGCGATGAATGATGTTTATTGAGTTTATGGACTAATATAAGCTTAAAAACTTTGAGAAACACCAAAAAGCAATGACAGTGTCCTAGTATAGAAGACTTGAGCAGCAGCATTTGTGGACTTAATCATAGTCTTAAAGCTGACAGAAAAATGACATTTATTTTGAATTAAAAGCATATAAATGTAAATAAAATGAAATATAAAAGTAATTATAAATAAAAGTACGTCAGAGAAAATTCTCCCCAAACTTTTGGAGCAGTGGTGTACGAGTGGCTGTGAGACATGAAGTGGGTGGTACATGAAGTATTTGGTTTGATCATGTTTGGAAAGTTGGAGAAGCACTGCTTTAAGCCGTCACTTTAAGATAAAGGATTCATTTAAGGTGCCAGAACACACGCTGCTATTGCTGCTGCTTGAACCAGTGCCAGGGGACTGTCAGAGCTCCATCAGAGTAAACAGGGGCTCCATTGTGCTCCTGTCCCAGAGGAGAGGTGCTAACTATATTCGTCGTTTAACGGCACTCAGATATTCAATAGTGTGCACGCGCTCGCTTTAAGGCTGACTCCGCTGATGAATAATTCAGTGGCTCACGCTACTCACACCAAAGCTTCACTTCCACGGCAATCAACGTCGCCTCCAGAAGGGCGACAAGAGCAATTAAAATGTACGACGTGACACTCGGCTCTGACGAATGACATTTTAATACGTCTCCTGTGATTTATTTCACACAGTAATGGCAGGAAACTGCCTCGGCTGCTCATTTTCTGAAGTATAACTGACGATTGTTTTCATCGGGTAGTCAAGCAGTGCACGGTTTGAGGGGTATTAGTGTAGAAAAGTGGAGTTAAACAGACGGAAATGGAAAGACAGCGTTAAACAAGCACAACTAATGGTGTCCCGGGGTGGGCAGAATTGACGTTCACTCTGTGTAGAATCATATTGATCATATTGGCCAATACTGGCAAACTGCAGATTTATCAACACACACATATATTCTTATGCAGAAGGTTGAATAGCCCTGATTACTGACTGTCTAAGTAAGTGAGCCGTCTACAAACTTCTGCACTCCTTCATACACAATAACTATTAATTGACTGAATTTGATGTTTTTTTTGATGGGGCGGTGGGGTGTAATGTGTGACCTATGCTAAAGTTGTGGCACATTAAATATTATATGTCTAATTTCTCTGCATTGTGTTCAACTCGGCAAATGACTGTAAAAACATGTTTCTTTATTTTTACCTAGAAAATCTGTAAGACGTGTAATCTGACCAGCAGTGTCCTGACTTTGGCTGATGAGTGGATGAATTGATGGATGAACAATGACTGGATAGATGCATAGATGGATGGGCAGATGAGCAATTGGAGAGACAAATGGATGGAAGGATGGATTAATGGATGGGTGGACATTTGGATGGATGGATGGGCAGATGGATGAATGAATGTGCAGTTGGATTGACTGATGGGCGGATGGATGGATGGATGAATGAATAGTGGACAGATGTGTAGATTGATTAATGGATGGGTGGATGGATTGTGGGATTAATGGAAACGTGGATGAATAAATGGATGGATGGGTAGATGGAATGATAGATGGATGAATGGATGGATGGGGAGATTGGATTGGCAGATGGGTGAATGGCTGGATGGATAGATGGTCAGATGAGCAGATGGAAAGATGAATGGATGGAGGATAGATTAATGGATGGATGGATCAGTGGATGGATGGGCGATTGGGGGGATGGATGGGTGGATAAATGATCAGATGGGTGGATGGATGAATGAATGGATGGGCAGATGGAAAGATGAATGGGTGAACCAATAGAAGTGTGGGTTGATGGATTGTGGGATTAATGGATGCGTGGATGCATATGGATGGATGAATGGACGGATGGGAAGATTTGATTGACAGATGGATCAATGAATGAAGGGATGGACGAATAGATGGATTATAGAAAATTGTATCTATGTTAGGGAATTTTCAAACCCATCCCTAGTGTGTGTACACACACACACACACACACACACACACACTTGTGTGTCTGTCCTGGTGGATTTCACAGCTTTGAGGTCTCCGTCTGAGGATCAGAAATTAAAAATTAATGATGGCGAGTGAAGGATCCGCATCATCTGATCTCTCACTAAATTGAAAGCGGTGAAGAATGACAAAATTAGAGCTGTGTGAGAGCGCCGTGAGGGAAGAGTTCATCTAGAGGAGCAGAGACAACTAAATCAGCCCCAACCCCCCATCTCTTCTTTCGTTAGTATATACTCACACTAGCACAGAATTAACTCCCAGTAGATGTCAACACAGTATAGTTTCAATGCAGCTTAATCAAAGACATTCTACCAAAACATTCTTGTTTGAGTGAACGTGTGCAGAGAATATTAATAAAACAGAGCTAATGAATGAAATACAACCATCACCAAACACTGACAAAAATAACCAAAAAATCTCATCAGGCTAATCGGTGGCTAATGTATTCCATTCACTGCTAGCAATGTTAGCATGTCTGGGTGAGAGATTTCATGAAAGGGTCTTCAGTGTGTTTTTTGAGTGGTTTGGTTAATAATTGTATCTTTTAGTTACATTGAAGTTAATCCCCAGAGTAGGCACCTCAGTGACAAAAGACATTTAACCCTTTAAATCAGACACAAAACGATCTGTTTAATCTGCTGTTCTCCTTTAACAATGTGATCTCTTACTGCAATTGTTTCAATTATGGTCTACATATTCTCTATGTACAGTCTATGTCTAAAGAATTAAACAATGGATTTTATTTTGTTCAGGTCACAAATTAACATTTTTCAACCTGAAAAAAAAAGGTTTTGTTCCCTTGATTTTCACATAGAAAATCAATGAAATGTGTAATTTTTGTGGATGGATGGATGGATGGATGGAATGGCAAATGGAAGGGTGAATGATTAATGCATCGATGGGTGGATGGATGGATGAATGGATCAATGGGAAAATGGATGTATGGATGAATGATGGATGGATAGATGGAAAGATGGATAGGTAGTTGGGAAGATGAATGAATGGGCAGATTGGTGGATGGAGGTATGGATGGAATGGCAAATAGATGGATGAATGATGGATGGATGGATGGGCAGATGTGTGGGTAGATGTGAGAGAGGTTAGATGGATGGGAAGATGGATGGATGGGCAAAATGGTGGATGAATGGACAGATGGGTGGATGGATAAGCAGATTGGTGGATGGATGGGAAAACGGATGGATGGGAAGACGGATGGGAGGATAGATGGATGGGCAGATTGGTGGATGTATGGGAAAACGGATGGATGGGAAGATAGATGGTTGGGAGGATGGATAGATGGATGGGCAGATCAGTGAATGGATGGGAAGATGGATGGATGGGAGGATAGATGGATGAGCAGAGTGGTGGTTGGATGGATAGATTGGTTAATGGAAGGCAAGATGGATGGGCAGATTGGTGGATGGATGAGAAGACAGATGGAAGACCAACACAATTCAATACTGTAAACACAAAAATGTATAAAACACCTCACACTTCTGTTCACACTTTCTACTGTACAGTATCACTACAAAGACACGAGTACACGGTACAGACACAGATACTTACTGTACAGATTTGGAGGTCTGGGATCTGAACTTGGTGAACTCTCCTGGAGCTGTCCATTCAGAACCATGCTGCAAAGAAAAACACTCAGTGTCATATCTTGAGTTGTCCTTCACTGTTTCATCCTGTCTAGCCCCGCCCATCATTGTTTTCACCTGTCTCTGATTATGTCTCTCTTATTTATACCCTTCTGTGGTTCTGTCTAGTTGCTAGTCGTTTTGTCTTCATAGCCTTCAGTTTGTTTAGTTTATAGAGTTATCCGTTTTGTTCTTGTAGTCATTCGTGTTATTTTATGAGCTTATTTGTCATTCAGCACTTTATTAAATCATCTTCCACCTTATCGGCGCATGTGTCTGCCTCTCAACGTATCATCCTGCACACCTGACACTCAGGTTCTTATTACACCGCTGTGGAGGATGATAAATGATAAATTTACATACTGTAAGTATAAATAAATAAATGCACAAATACATGATATAGTATATAAATAAATACATTTTTTTCATTGTGAAATATGGCAATAAAAAATACATAAAAATGAAAATGGCTTGAATGTATTTCCACATTTACTTTATTTATTTTTTTATTTTTTAATTTTGATATTTTCATTTATTTTTGCATTTCTTTACTTATTTCTGTATTTTTACATTTTGTCATTTTTTTATTTTGGTATTTCCACATTTCTTAATGTATCTTTCATTTCTGCATTTATGTTAGTTTACAGTAAATATAATTAATAATGATGTTAATTATGTTAATTTTGGATCTGTTACTACAGCTTTGGGCTGCAGAAGCTGCTTTCTGCTACACTGGAGCATTAGCACTGCTGCCCTTCACTAGATAGAAGAAACGTTGCTAAATTGTTGACATTTACTGTATGTTGTCCTGTATTACTGATGTTATTTATTAAGAGCCACTGATAATGATTTAAGGTCACTTGTAAATGCTCAGTGCTGATATGAATGTGGACCTGAGCTGGGTCAACAAGTCATGTGCCAACTTCAAATTCTTCAGAAACAGAGGAAGCCAGTGTTTTGTGGTCTCACCATATGCATGTTGATCCACACCATCTATGAGTTTCAGTGCTCATCTAGATCCTGTATTACAGCCCAACTGTTAAATGGCCCAGTAAACAAGCTGCTCATGTTTTAGTGCAAAGACTGACAAACTAAACTGAGTTTACAGCTTAATAAACATTTTTTACAGATGTGTAACATCAAAAACCTTAACCCAAAATAAAACAAAATCTGTTTGAAGATAAAGGTTTTCAGGTTATTACACACAGATGTAGTCTGACATGACACACATCTAAAATATTTTTCCCCAAAGTGTTACACAGGCTTTAGTTCAGCACAAACTCAGCAACAACAGTGTCAAAACAGTAAGAGTGTCATAAGTCTATATTCTGATTAAATCAGCTCTAAACTTAGACTTTCCAAAAAAAATTTTCAGATGTGCTGATATATTGTGCAAACACACTCTAAACATTTCTAGCCAAGACTTTTGAGCTCAGAACTGAACAAACAGAGGTGTTGGCTACACAATGCTCATTATAGTTTTTAGACACTGTATGTGGTTTTTATTTCTAAAGCTTAACTAATGTGAGGTGACACTCCGTTTTCACTCAGCCACTAACCATACATTGAATATTCACAAGATACTATATAAGGTGAAAGATGAGAGGTCTTTGTTCAGGTGAGAGCTCTTTGTTTACAGAGACCACATGGGTGTCTTCATACATTTCTCAGCTGCTAATGTTGTGTGTCGAATTACCATGGTATTATCATATAAATGGCAGATGGCGTGAATGCGTGTAAAAAAAGGTTCGCACTCTGACTGAAAAATGTGTCTCTGCTTATTTTAGCTCCTCTCACAAGAATCTAAAAATATATTGCGATTCAAGCTATATATATTTGAAAAGTAGACCCTTTAATGTTCCTGGGGTATGTTTAGTTTTGTTTCTAGGAAACAATCTCGCAGTGTTGTGTAAGGGTTTTGCAAAGGGTTAAGAGTGTACCTCATTTAAAAAAGAAAGAGACATTTGAACAGTTAGGAAAGCGGTTTTCATATGTTTTAACTGAAATGTTAAATGTGTTTTTATTATTCTTTTAAGATAAAGTATAAATTTCCTTTTTTACTTTTCTCTCACACAGACATTATAACACATTTTCTTAACACATAATTGCTACTCAAACTGTGAGCTAACCTCCAAGCGTCCTTGCTGTCAAGACCAACCAAACTTCTAGTGGAGGTTTAAAGGCTTGAAAAATAAAATAAAATCAAAGTTATGTTGCCAGCGTCCTTTATTCTGACATTGCTTCGCATGTAGCACTTCAGCTGTGTCCATCAGACTGAAGATTATGATAAAGAGCTCGTTATGGGAAGCCATGCAGAACCTAACAAGGCTGTAAACTGCAGGAGAACAGCCCTGCAATATATTACCTGCATGATCTCCAAACTGACAGACAAGGAACAGACCGGAAAGCAAAATTCACTCCATTCTAGGCCATAAGACTTCATAATGTGTACAGATGTTTTTCATGAACATTAATAAGGTCTTACAATAACAGCCGTCATCTGTCAAATCTGTACATTTTATGAAAGCTGAGTATTGTCATCACTCTTTATGTAGGTTATATATGTCATACACTTATGTAGGCATCATGTAGCCTTATGAATACCACCCTAAATTAAAGTGTAGATGTATTTATTTATTTATTTATTTACAGTTGTAAGCTGCTACCTTCAGCCCTCATCTCTGGTTAAGAGCACCTGACATAAATGGGACAGTTTCATAACCATCAGAAAACAGTACGAGGATGAATTTGTGCTGCGGAAATCCTTCCACTGCCTCTGCTCATCCTCACTGCTGTCTTTACGGCACGCAAAAAGCTACTGTTTGCCCGGGTTGCCAGGTGCCGAAAAATCTCCAGCCCAATGTCTGGCAGAAAGGTGCCCTACATGAGCTGAAACTAATACAAAATCTAAAACATCTAATCATAGAAGCTATAAATGTATTAATGTCTTACTCTTAAATTTACTTTAGTCTTATTTTTTTCATCCGCTTTCTTTTCTATTTATACTTTGTGTGTATTTTAGTATAAATTATTATTATTATTATTATTGTGTACGTGTATACATATATGTATAGATATACTTATATTTGTGTGAACATGTATTTATATACCAATTAATGTATATGGTACTATAATATTTCTATAAATATACCCATAACTGTTATATTGTACATATGTATAACAATAGTATATTTATATAATTTATATATTTATATATAATTATATAAACGTTTTTTTCCATGTTTATACTTGCAGTTCTGTAAACACTGTTTATAAAAATAGTAACAATATTATATATATAATCAAAACAAAATATAAAAAGTAACTATTGCTTATATTTAATTCTTTTTATTTGTATTATTTATTGTTAATTTTCTGATATTTTTATAACAGATGCATAGATGCCGTCTTTTCTTTCCCAATGAAATAGCACCTCCTTCTATTCATTTTGAAGCTTTTGTGTATCTTTATGATCTCTCAGACATATCACAAGAGTATCCTTCATGATATCCCAAGGGCGCTTCACACAAGCTTGCGGGGGCGGGGACGGCCAGTTGTGCCGCCCCTGATGAAATGCCGCTCTGGGCGACTGCCCATACTGACCATATCAGAAACCGCCACTGGGAATATGAAGAATATCAATCAGAACTATTTTTATTTGTAATATCTGTAGCACACAGGTTGCTAATGTGAAATATCTGGAGATGTGAAGATGTGGAGGTGTGAACGTTTCTTTATATCACGTCGCAAAAGACACAAAAGGTGACACTTTTGGATAAAGAACATCAACAGAACTGTTTCTTTTCAGAGTCTCTGTGGAAGGGTTCAAACAGCGCTCCCCTGCAGAAACAAGCTGAAAAAATGGATTGTCTCTATGGTCCCAAAAAAATCCATAAAAACTCTATAAATGCCCTCCAGCAGGGCATGAAAATAACTGTTTGTTGAAAGTTTAGCCGTTAAATGCATGTGCCCCTTAAATACAGGTTTCCTGCCTCTACCTGGTACTTTTTTGACAAGAACTAAGAAAACAAAAAATATTTTTGCAAGTTTCTATATTAATATTAATAATAATTATTATAATTATTATAATAATAATTATTATAATTATTATAATAATTATTATTATTATAATTATTATAATAATAATAATTATTATAATTATTATCTTATGTAAACCAGTACTCATAATACATGCAATCAAAGGTAAATAAAGTTTTGTAAAACCTGAAGCACTCACCCGCCCCACATACACCAGAAGCCTGGCATTGAGGGGACTCTCATCAGAACTCAGCCACAGCTCAGAGTTATCATCAGAAGCTATCGCAAACTGGAAATCTCCTGCAAAGTCAAGATATGAGATCATACATGTGTCCCATTCAAAGTACATATACTGTATTTAATAATAATGATCAATCCCATATGTATTATAGTATATGCAAGTATGTGTTTGTAATAATAATAATAATAATAATAATAATAATAATAATAATAATAATAATAATAATATGTCCCACATGTATTGTGTACCCAGGCAGAATGAAAAAAAAGATCAGGGCTATAGTCTATATTATAGGACTATATATACTGTATACACTGCCTGGCCAAAAAAGGTCATCACCTGCATTTAACTAAGCAAATAGGTTAGAGCCTCCCATTGGATAATTACTGCACAGGTGATTATGTTTCAGCTAACCCTAACTGATGCTGTGAGTAGCCTCTTCTTTGTTAAACAACCATGTCAACAGACACATCCTTTGGTTGTGGAAAAGGTTTCAGGTTCAGAAGGTCACATTATTGGCATCAAGCAGAGAAAACATAAGGAGATGCTGAAACTAAATCAGGTTAAGAACTGTCCAACACTATTAAAAAGTGAAAGGACAGGGGGGGGGAAACACGTTTGAGGAAAGAATGAAGTCAGAAGAAAATCGTGAATGATCGTGATCGCCAAGCACTTGAACATTTGGTGAAATCAAATTGTAGAAAAACGAGAAATAAGTGAAATGTTTAATTGTGAATGTAACAGCATTTCCACATACACAATGTGAAGGGAACTCAAGCGATTGGGACTAAACAGTTGTGCAGCCTTAAAAAAACACTTATCAGTGAGGCTAACCAGCAAAAACAGTTTCAATTTGCTCGTGAACAATGGAAGAAGGTCATGTGGTCTGATGAGTCCAGATTTACCCAGTTCCAGAGTGATGGGTGCATCAGGGTAAGAAGAGAGGCGGCTGAAGTGATGCACCCATCATGCCTAGTACCTACCATACAATTCTGTGTGGGGCAGTGCTATGATCTGAGGTTGCTGCTTTTTTTTGCAAGTCAGTGTACATATAATATATATATTACAAATAAATATATAGCACATGTTTTCCTGTTTATGCCTGCTTAGGCCTCTGGCTACTGACTGTATCCCTGGATCCATTTTTTCATATATTCTGTTTCCTGTCTCCCTCCTCTTACTGTGTTTTTTCCAGCAATGACCACCTGTGTGCTTATAAATGTGCAATTGTACAACCTCCAACAGACTGAAGCTGTGCTTCACACACACACACACACACACACACACACACACACACACACACCCACCCACAATGGCTTATTGGTAGTTTGCCTTACATCAGCAGTTTCTCAATCAGTACTACTCTGTGTGTGTGTGTGGACAGTACACACACTATAAATGTGTGCTGAGGTGACAATGCTCAATTCCATTTTCTTTCAGCTATCTCTCTATTTAAGCCTCTTGGTTTAACTCTCAAACTTGCCCTTCAAAACAAACAGTTTCTCTGTAAACACAGCTCACAGCAGCAGTGTGTGTGTGTGTGTGTGTGTGTGAACTAGCTACAAAGTGTATAAAATCTATTTACTAGATCTGTATTTCACTGCATTGTAACACATAAGCCACTAACCATCTTTATAAGGATGAATAAAACCAAAGACCCGCAGGCCGTAATTCTTCCACTTCGGAGCCACAGCCAGCTTCTTCACTGTAGTTCTGGCCTGTAAGGAACACAACAAATAACATATCACCTTCTGCATCTGCGGCCCTGTTTGCCCTCAGCATTAACATCTGACTGATGTGATGTGATGGTGATGATGGGATCATCATCCAATTAAGACACAGCATGTTCACACTTCATTTCTTATTTAGGTTCTGTATCCAGTACTGATTGGATCTCCCTGTGCAAAATTTCGTTTTTAAGCATCAGGCTGGTGTGCTGTAGAGGCATAAGCGGTGGAACCTGTAGAGGATAAGCTGTGTACGATGTGTCAGAATTTTAACTTACGGATGCAGAAAAGACAGCCGGTTAGACTGAAACGCGGACAGTACTAACAATAAAAAAGTCAGCCGAACTTAATTTTTTAAGGCAACTTAATTAATTTTTTAGTTAATTTACATTTAGGTTCACAGAACTCAAACGTCTTAGTTTAGTCAAACGTTCTAAATCTTTAAAAAATATATATGATTTGGTAAATGTTATAAAATATATTGACTCTTTCCTTCATACCACTGGACCACTACAGGCTCCCAGCCTTAGTAGCATCAACAGAGTTTGAACTCAAGATGTCCTGATTAGGGGGATGAACACTTAGACAGCTGCACCATTACTAATGTTTAAAGAAATGTAAGCTTGTTGAGTTTAAACCCTAAACTTAGGATCCCAAAGAGGACAAAATTACAGTATGTCCTAAATAGAGTCCTAGCTGGTGTGGAAATTTGCTAAATACGCTGTACCTTATTTGCCTAATTAAGTGAGTTAGGAGAACTTATAACTAAGTGAAGACGTTTGAGTTGGTGAACCTCAAATTGAAATACAGTAGTCCCTCATTTATCGTGAGGGCTACGTTCCAGACCCCCTCCCATAGTTGAATTTCCGCAAAGTAGGAACGCATTATTTTAAGGCTTTAACTGAAGTGCCTGTTAGCAAAGCACCAAACTCCCATCTGCTCCACTGTGTATAGGACTGTGTATAGGGCTGCACACTGCTTCCCTAGTGTGTGTACGTGTATGTGTGTTACAAAGCACAGATGAGTTAAGTGCAGGTCAAATTCCTCTGTGTACAAGCACATTAGTCACTGTGTCACTTTCACTTGTCTCGGACTGGGACAAAAAGCCCAGTACTGCTCACCTCATTGTTGTGAAACCTCAAGACTTCCAAAACTTGCTAACTGTACCTTCAAATAAAGAAGATCCAGATACAGGGCATATTTCATGCCAAGTGTAAACAAAGCCCAAGTGATGCCCTCTTATTCACATACTAACACCTCTAAATCAGTTTGCTCAGTGAATGAGAGCTATGACTAAATAACAGTCACTGAACACAGAGATAAGATGCCCGGAGGGCTTCAATTTGTAATGTACACACACAGCAGGGATGTATTATTGGCTTAGTGAATATGCAATGACATGTTTAAACAGGAATATAAAGCTGACCCAGCATATACAGTAGCATCATACATTTGCAGTGCACTTTATAGTCCCAAATACACACATATGCAACCAGGAAGTGTTCAGGTTTAGTGAGCCAACACACTTACATGTGGATAGAGAGGGAAGTGGAGGTTCTTCCTGAGCTGAGACACAGATGAGCCGCACCAGTCCTCGAACACATGCAGGTTGGCCTGGCCCTTATACTGCAAGAACACAAAGAGCAAGACAGAGTGAATCAATGGCACAACGGGGGTCTGATGTGAAGATAACGTGGGGAGCTTGTTTTCTCCAGAGGGATGGTGGGAGGTTGTACCACTTTATTGTCAAAATTAGCAACAGATAATGGAAACCGAGAGGCTCAGCGGGCTAAGACACTGACACTATGATCAGAGCACTACAAGTTTGAATCCATGCTGTTTGCCATCAACAGCTGGGGCCCAGGAAAGCAAAAATTGGCCGTGCGGGTAGGGATGGGTGGGTAGATGGCGCTCACTTTCACACTGCAATGTCCACTGGCTCAGGTGTCTACTGACTGGTCCATCAGAGCTGGGGATCCTGCGCTTTCCTCCGAGCGTGTTGGCTCCCCAGTGACAGTGTATCAGCGGTAGTTTGAAAAGAGGGGCTGGCCACATCACACGTATCAGAGGAGGCTTGTGCTTGGCTTCACCCTCGTAAAGTCAGAGACATTACAAAGTAATGGGGAGAGGCCCTAGTGGATGGGATAGTTGGCAATTACTGTATTGGGAGGTGCAAAAATACTAGGAAAAAAATAAATAAATAAATAAATAAATAAATAGATTAATTAATTAATTAATTAATTAATTAATAATAAAAATAAATCACTATATGTGCTAAATTATTTCAAAATAATCATTGTTTCCTGAAACAAATATATTATTTTTGAAATATTATATTATTAATATTATATTTGTTATATTATATTATTAAATATTTTATATTAATATTTATTTATTTATTTATTTTAAAAAGCAGACAAAATACACTTAAATCCAATGAATTTTTGTGAATATCCAATAATGCAATAACAATTTTTTTTATCTAAACTTCCATAGAACATTTCACTAAAACATCAAACTGGCAAGTTTTATACTGACAATAACACCAATTATATCATTTTTCTTTCCATCAAAAATATTTGGAAAGGACATAGAAAGGGAGCAGATTTAAACTTCTCAGCAGTTCTTTGTTTGAGAGAAGACCAGGCAGGATGAAACATGGGCCTAATCAGAAAATAAAGCTTTACATCTCTGATTCATTGCTTTGTTCTCTCTCCCAGCTTTCAATTTTCATTCACTCTCTAGCTCACTCAAACACTGCTCTCTCTCTCTCTCTCTCTGTCTCTCTCTCTCTGTCTCTCTCTCTCTGTCTCTCTCTCTCTGTCTCTCTCTCTCAGAGTTCTTTGTTTTAACTGTAACATCAATCACAAAATGCATCAATGGTGTTAAAATATCCAGCATTTTTGTTTTTGTAATATATTAATAGATTATTACATTTTACAGCCTCATTTAATAACGTCCCCTTTAATAATGATATATTTCCTTTTAATTGGGCTTTTTATCTGGAAAAAATTATGGATATTTTTTAAATTAAATTTTTTGACTATTGTTAATTGTAATTTTTGTTAAGTCAGAAGCTTGACACAAATACTGTCTCAGTTTTACTAAATAAATATCCAGAGAAAATGAGTCAATATTCTGACACTAAGTCAAAATCTTTGACTAGGTACGTAATAATATTTGACATAAGTTTCTCATGCTTGAGCCATGACAAATTATTTAAAAAAATTATAAACATAATAAAGAAATAAACACAAAAATATTTATGTTTAAAAGCTAAACTAAAAATCATTTTGAATAGAAGTTTATATAGAAACTAGAATTCTTCTGGCCCCTGGAAAGGATTTACACTGTTTTGGCTAACAGGACAAACTCCAGAGTCCAGTCCTGACCCTGTTATTATGCTAGGCTATGAACATGACAATAAATGCATCAGAGATGCTATACTGCTAAAAAGTTTGGAATTACTTGTAATATTAATAACTGTTACATTCAATATACACTGAAATTTTAAATATTAGTTATTTACATTACTGAACACTAATTTTCAGAAAACACATCATTATTCACATTACTGTCACTACAGATTTTACAAAACTTATTCAAATGTATAGTTAATATGGCATCAGCTCCAGTTCCTGTAATCCTGAATAAATGTATTGCAGTTTTATGAATAAAGACAGATTTTACACAACGCTAATCTCTGTTCTGTTATTCAGCTCCACTGAGTCTCTGTGGTTATGATGTTAAATGAGATTTTTCTCTTGTTGTTCTGAAGTCATTGAAGCAAAAATACATTTTGAAGTCAAAATGAGCTTATTTTAACAAGAAAGCGTGTTTTTTAAAGGTGCACAGCTTGTAGAACAGTGCATGCAGTTAAGCCACGTCCAGTGGGTGGAGCATTCTCCTTTTTTTTTACCCCTCCCAATATATTTAAATTTGTATCAGTGACACTGTGTCCTTTTTAGACATTATTTCAGATGTAGCCTCTGATGATCAGTCCAACCTTTGCTCTATTTTAGGAGCTGTGGAGCTCTCTCTCTCTTTCTCACTCTCGGGGGAGCTCCACCACACAGACAGCTTCCTGCTGACTTCATTTGGAGAGAATAGTGAGGGGGAGAAAGTGAGAGGAGGAGAAGGAGCGAGAGTGAGAGATTTACTCTCCCTACACATCTACAGTACAGGCCCAGGCATGTCCGGGTCAAGCTGACGTCGGATCCATCTCGCTGAAATTGGGTCTGTGAACAGGAACAACCCCAGGAGAGTCCTGCGAGATGCTACAGGCAGGAGCTGTGCTGAAATCAATGCCACACGAGGTGTGAAAACAGCCTTCCTCTGTCTCGTCCTTTATGTCATTTTGGGCATATAGCTGTACGTAATTTTTTTATAACTGTAGTCCTACAATTACAGACTGTAGGGTGTCTGTTTTTCTGTATACTTTGTTAGCCTCCTTTCACCCTGTTCTTCAATGACCACGGAGCAGGTACATCCATAGCTCTAAGGTGTCTGATCCACTTGTACCAGCACAACACACACTACCACCACATCAGTGTCACAGCAATGCTGAGAATGACCCAAATTATACCTGCTCTGTGGGAGTGGGAGTAGAGTGCAAATCCAAAAAATGTGATTTGACGGATGTCCTAAAGGGCATAATAATATTTGAAGCATGGTGGAGGAGGCATCTCAGAAACCGGGAAGTTTGTGGGAAGTTCTAGAGCTGCTGTAGAAGGTGCACTGAGAATGGGCTTCCCAATGCCAAAATAGTGGTGCCCCACACACCATTGACATCAGTGGGGAGCAAGAAATCTGAGGAGTGCCTCTAGTGACCTTCAGTCACCTAATAAAATCCATACCACAACATGCTATCTGTACGTGGTCATAATATTTTGGCAAGATTGTGTATATTGAAGCAAAATACACCAGACTGTAAATACTCCTGAGTGGTACAACTGTCTAAGCTGTCAGGAGTTTGTGATTTTGATTCCAGGCAATGAGCTCCAAGATAGTAGAATTGGTTTAGCGTTCTCTGGGTGGGTAGGATGACCCTCTTTCAACCCCTCATCACTTAGAGTGATGTTAGCCATTGTGAGGGATTTGACAGCGTTCTCCTGTCAGTGGCAGTTCAAAAAGATGCCGTGGCTGGTATCAGAGGAAGCATGTGCTGGCCTTCACCATCCCAACATGGTGGCGTTACCACTTTTGTTCTCTAAAGAACCTTCCAGTAAAAATGGACCACGTGGTGAATTTGATGAAGAACGCAGGATAAAGCTTCAACAGCGCCACGTCAAAAATTTAGTATATTGGGAAAAAGTTCATTTGTGTTATAATTTAATTCTGATAGACGAGTGCAGGAACGGAGGCAAGTAGAAGAGAGAAATGTGGATGAAAAGGCCTACTAAAGCAAGTGGTGGTCCAAAGCACCGAAGTCAAACAATCCAGGGTCAAGGCAAGAGATGCAAAAATAACAAGTACAAGAGGGCAAATCCCGAGGGCTTCTGCGGGCTAAGACACTGACACTATGACCAGAGGATCGTGAGTTCGAATCCTGGTTATGCTGTTTGCCATCAACAGCCGGGGCCCAAGAGAGCAAAAATTGGCAGCGCTCTCTCTCTCTATCACTTTCACATTTCAATGTCCACTGGCTCAGGCATCTACTGATTGGTCCTTTTGGAGCTGGGAATCCTCGCTTTCCTCCAAGCACGTTAGGCTCCCCAGTGACGGTGTATCAGCGGTAGTTCAAAAAGAGGTGGTGGCCACATCACACACAACGGAGGAGGCTTGTGCTTGTCTTCACCCTCCTAGAGTCAGGGACAGTGCAAAGTGATGGGGAGAGCTCCCTGGCGGATGGGACGGGTTAATTGGCTACTACCACATTGAGAAGAGGAGAAAAAAAAACATAAATGAACTTTGCAAAATCTAAATTTAGAGATGCACTAGTACACACAGTCATATCAGAATGTTATGATCGTTTGGAGTGATCTTGCCCCGGGACATCACAGCCGCCACATGACTGGGTTTACTGCATGTATAGATAAGTGAGCACACCAGTCAGTTGTATATATGTGTGTAAAACCATCTTCAGGGACAAAGGATATGATGTGACTGATGACCAAAAGGGCATGATAAGGGTAAGCCCAAAAGCATATGCTGACAATGACCTCCCAACATAACAGTGGTACCCCACAGACCATTGATGCCAGTCTGGCCATTTCCCAAACATGACCCAGAAGGTTGCTTTCCAGGAATCTACATAATGTACAAAAATGTTAAAGGCATTGAGACCAAGAACCATTTAGGAGCCTGTATTTGTAAGAGCAATCAAATAATAATTGAATAATCAGATCAAGGTGCCTTTCACTGAAAGAACCTTCCTTTGGCTGTGATTTTAGGGTCATTTAAGGGTAATATACTCCACAATACCGCATATGAAATAGAAATATTCTGAATTAAAATATACTAAACTGTCTGGCAGGTGGAGCTGAATCTTATTTCAAGCATCTCCACATTTGAATGCACTGTGATTATCTCTCAAATTCCAGCTCAACAAACCATCAACATCCCTAAATGTTTCCAGATGTTGCTGAACAGTGAGTGCAGAAGCAGGTTAGCTAGCATCAGACTGCCTCCTCCATCTGTGTGTCTGCTTTTGGTCTCTTGCCACAGCCGGGTTTAAAATTAGCCTCTCTAATTGCAGGTGCTGTGGATGGTGCTACACCAAACACCCAGAGCAGGGGTGGACAGCGGGCCACGTGGGACCAAACTCATCCATGCTGATTGACAATAGTGGACAGACCCTACTGTTCCACTTTCCTCTGTGCTGTCTCCACTCAAACACCAAGATAGAAGACCTGTACTGGCACTATGGACCAGTTTCTCAGTCCAGATTAAACGTAAGCCTGGGATTGTTAACAAAATGTGACTGTAGACTTAAGAGTGACGAAACATTACTTGGCCGACAATGACTTTGTTTTGTCAACCTCAACACAATTTGTACATCAACCAAGACGGAGAAGACTGTGAGACACTGGGAAGGCTTTATACAACCCATAATTAATGCCTGATGGAGGCAGGTCTGTGACACACAGGTGCTTACAATGAGATATGACATGATGTGGCTGGGGGTGGAGCCAAGACGCGGACAAGACACATGGAAAATGTAAACACACACAGAGTCAATCAAGACGGTGACAGACAAAGTAAAGGCGGGGCCATAGACGAGGCATGAGGCAGCAGGGTCACAGAACTTTAGCCTAAGCTTAATCCATATCCTTAAAACTGTCTTAAAGTGTGAACAGTGGGCTGCCATAGGCCTTTACTTCTCACTAGTAGTTCATTGAAAGAAGCAAAATTGCATCATCTAAATAGTCAATCCACTCATATCTGTACATATACAGGCAAACCTTGTTCATGATATTGGTTGATACACAGTTCTGATGAACTATCAGTGTTTTTTATTTTAAATCCGTAGAACATTTGTTATAATGCTGTTAGAACTGAAGCAGTCATTGAAAAGAACATGTTGCACCTACTTCAAGACATTTTGTTAATTAAGAAGTAAACACACTGGATAAGTATTTGATATTTAAACTTAAGCTTCAGATTTATTGTAGGGCGACAATATAAACTTATCACTACATTCACTACTGCTGAATAGTTTGGCGTCGCCCAGAATTTTCAATGACACCACATACTTTTATTTCAGAATACATTATTTGCTGTTTTTTAATGTATGCATTTGTATAGGAGATATTAGTCCATAAACAACCTCAATAAACACTATTAATCACTAGAATAGGAGATATTAGTCCATAAACATCCTCAATAAACACTATTAATCACTAGAATAGGAGATATCAGTCCATAAACATCCTCAATAAACACTATTAATGACTAGAATAGGAGATAAAAGTCCATAAACAACCTCAATAAACACTATTAATCACTAGAATAGGAGATATCAGTCCATAAACAGCCTCAATAAACACTATTAAACCACTAGAATAGGAGATATCAGTCCATAAACATCCTCAATAAACACTATTAATGACTAGAATAGGAGATATCAGTCCATAAACATCCTCAATAAACACTATTAATGACTAGAATAGGAGATATTAGTCCATAAACAACCTCAATAAACACTATTAATCACTAGAATAGGAGATATCAGTCCATAAACATCCTCAATAAACACTATTAAATCACTAGAATAGGAGATATCAGTCCATAAACAGCCTCAATAAACACTATTAATGACTAGAATAGGAGATATCAGTCCATAAACAGCCTCAATAAACACTATTAATCACTAGAATAGGAGATATTAGTCTATAAACAACCTCAATAAACAATATTAATGACTAGAATAGGAGATATTAGTCCATAAACAGCCTCAATAAACACTATTAATGACTAGAATAGGAGATATCAGTCCATAAACAGCCTCAATAAACACGATTAATGACTAGAATAGGAGATATTAGTCCATAAACAACCTCAATAAACACTATTAATCACTAGAATAGGAGATATTAGTCCATAAACAACCTCAACAAACACTATTAATCACTAGAATAGGAGATATTAGTCCATAAACAACCTCAATAAACACTATTAATCACTAGGAGATATTAGTTTATCTTTGAGTATCTGAGGCAGGATAATTTATAGATTATATCTTCCAAACAGCTCGAAAATATAATTTTATTCAGATGTAAAAGCATTAGGGTTGTTGTGCACATTTTAATAGTAAACTTACTATGTCAACATTTTACTTTTGCTTAATTACTATACAGAGTTAATATTTAGGACGATAATTAATAATATGAACTATAACATCTGTCTGTATCTACAATTTATCTAATGTGACATTAAAGCCCGTAGCTCATTTCATGGCTAATTTTTCTGTCATGCATTCTGTATACTTACAGGATTAAGTGGAAGATAATGGATGGATGGATGGATGGATGGATGATGCTGAAGGCACTTGTGTGTCTGAAAAGTGCTATAGAGATGTAACTGTTTCCTTCTCCAGCTGCACTGTTTACCACCTGTTTACAATAGAGCAGAGAAGTGATAATGTCTTTAACTTAATACAGTCTCTGCTTTTTAGAATCCAATATTTAACAGAAAGGTCCAAACCCCCTGATATCAGTGCTAATTTACGTACTTCCAGACAGCATTCGTCTTCTTATTATCAATGAGGTATGAGCGGCTCATATATTCAGCTTGGATAAGACTCCAGCATATGGAAAAAGAGGATGAGTGGAGCAGAAAGGACATTTCCTTCTATCAGGGTCATCTCTCCACGCGTCCAGACGAAGCCCTGCTGATGTATTCCCCACGCTCACTATTCCCCACAGCCATATAATGGCATTCAATAACAGCGCGAAGAAGCTCGTAAATCATGAGATGAAAACAGAGGTCGTTTCTCCACCACAGTGTTGTTCTCCAGGCTGGAGGAGGAAGGAAACATGGCTGTGGTTGGGCAGAAACTTATGATTAATTCTAGAATATGAACAACTTTCAGAGATTCTTCTGAGCACATTGTTGTAATACAGTCTCTGGGAAGACTTTACAGTAGATGTGAGCGCTGAGGTCTTGGGTTCAAGTCCCCATCTGGGTGGAGTTTCCATGTTCTCTCTGAGCATGCGTGGGTTTCCTCCAGGCACTCCGGTTTCCTCCCACTAGAGGTGGGTAATCCAGATCCAGCAAGTAAAAATCCATCCCAGGATTTTGCTCTAACTTCATGTGGGTCTCTGCTGCAGCATATCTGCAGGAGAACCAACAAGGCAGTTGAAACAAAATCCTGGAGTGGATTTTTACTTTCTGGACCTGGATTACCCACCTCTACTTCCCAAAGCCCAAAAAAATGGAGGTCAGGTGAATTGGGTACCCTAAATTGTCCATGTGTGCACCCAGTGATGGATAGGCACCCTGTCCTGGGCGTATTTGGGACAGTGTAATGCCCTGTTCTGTGCCATGTGAGCATAAGTAAGGTCATTTACTGCTGTTCTATGATTAGTTCTGGATCACAAACTCTCTTTCTCATCCCAAAAGTAATGGATGGAGCTCCTCACTCCAGAGAAGGAAGTTCCACTACTCCATAGCCCAACATTGGGGGCTTTATACCTTTCTGACACTTTCCAATGGACATGGTGACCTTCGGCTCATACGCGGATGCTCCAGAGCATCACATTATATTTTATGATCCTTCAAAGCGCAACTTCTTTCTGTGAGATGTGACGTTCTTCTTTTAAGATAACAATATGTCAAGATCTCAGACACTCAGAAGATCTTCACAGTCTGGAAACCTTACTACGGTGTGAGTTTTAAAGGAAAGATTTATGAAAAAATGCTGTTTAAGGTTGCAAGGAACCATCAGAGATAGTTCTACAAAGATAGGCTTGGAGTCCAAAAATGAAACATCACTCTAGGCCTTCTGGAAGTCCTAGATATCTCACTGACTGAGTTATAGCGGGTTTCAGTCCGTTATTAAAAATGGAACACAGCAGCAGCTCTATGCCGTTTTAAACCATTTCGCAAAGGATATAAAATGTTAGTGTTCAAATACAGTTTAAATATCCATGTTTAGTGTAGGATGGTGAAATATTCTAAGCATTAGTTTAGCACTAATATAATATTGGAATTCTCATAGGGAGGCTAGTAGAAATTAGCATCTTGACTGAGGTGTTTTATTTTCCCTTGATTTTTGATATTAATGGCCTATTGATATTAATAGCTTTAATAGCCATGGCTCACCACTGTCTAACATTGAGACTGGTAAATATTGGGAATGACTCGTAGCCAACATACCACTATTTGGCTAACATGAGATTTTATAATACTTTTTCATGCTGTTTAAAAAAATTTTTATAAAAAATTCAATATTCATAATGAATAATCTTGTAATGTAATATGTTGAAACAAATAACTGATGTACAGTATGTACCAGTGGAGTGCATTGGCTGCTCCAAGACCCGGGAGTTCTTAAACCCCTGAAAGAAAATATGCCCTGATGGGGGTGCGCGGCGATATTGCGCAGTTGAAGATGTTCATTCCGAAGTGGGGGGTGGGGATGTTGGTTGGGTTTACATGGAGCGGTTGGGCAAACTAGAACAGAATAGACATCCCAAAAGACCTGGGGCAATAGCTCCGTAACCCGGGCCTAGGCATGCATGTACAGTACCAGTCAAAAGTTTGGTCACACCTTCTCATTCAATGTTTTATTTTTATTTTTTATCCTACATTGTAAATGAATACTGAAGTTATCCAGACTCTGAAGGAACACATAAGGAATCATGTAGAAAACTTATAAGTGTTAAACAAACCAAAATATGTTTTAGATTTTACTTCAAAGTAGACACACAACTGATGTCTCAAACACATTAAGAGGCAATAAATGCAAGTCATGAACTCTTGACTAGGCACAGCTTTTAACTGAAAGCCATTCCAGGTGACTACCTCATAAAGTTGACTGAGAAAATGCCAAGAAAGCTGGCATCTAAGCAAGAGGTGCCTACTGTGAAGAATGTAAAATATAAATATATTCTACTTTGTTTACTAAATAATTACATATGTATTTCTTCATAGTTTGGATGACTTTAGACTTTAGTATTTAGAACATTTTTAATTAATGAAACCACTGAATGTCCAGAAAGTGTGTCCAAACTTTTGACTAGTACTGTATATATATATATATATACACTGACTGGCCAAAAAAGGTGGCACACTAATATATAGTTGGATCACCTTTAGCTTTGATTTCGGCACACATTCACTGTGGCATCATTTCCACAAGCTTCTGCAATGTCACATTTATTTCAGTCCAGAGTTGCCCGAATTTTTCACTGAAATCTTGTACTAATGATGGGAGATTTGGACCACTGCGCAAAGTCTTCACCCTCACAGGCTTGTACGGTAGGCAGTAGACATGATGGGTGCATCACTTCAGCCGCCTCTCTTCTTACCTTGATGTGCCCGTCCCTCTGTAACATTGTAAACCTGGACTCATCAGATCACATGACCTTCTTCCATTGCTCTAGAGTCCAAGCTTTATTTTTTTAGTTTTTGCTAGTTATCCTCACTGATGAGTGGTTTTCGTAAAGCTACACAGCAGTTTAGTCACAATCCCTTGAGCTCCCTTTACATTGTGAGTGTGGAAATGTTTTACTTTCACTATTAAACACGTCCCCGAGATCTACTGTTGTTTTTCTATGATTTAATTTCATCAAATATTCAAGGGATCGCCAATCACGATCATTCAAGATTTTTTTTCGATCACATTCTGTCCTCAAAGATGATGTCCCCCCCACTGTTCACTTTTAATAATGCGTTAGACAGTTCTTAACCCGATTTTAGTAGTTTCAGCATCTCCTTCGTTGTTTTCTCTGCTTGATGCCAATAATTTGACCTTCTGACACATATTAACATCTTTTCCATGACCACAGGATGTGTCTTTCAACATGTTTGTTTAACAAATGAGAAGCTGCTCACTGCATCAGTTAGGCTTAAATAACATTAACCAGTTGAAACATAATCGTCCACGAATTAATTATCTAATCGGAGGCTCTTAACTATTTGTTTGGTTACATCCAGGTGGTGACCTTTTTTGGCCAAACAGTGTATATTATCTATTAGACTATAGCTAATCTATACAGCCCTACTATACATCACCAGGAAGGCTGCTTCCCATCTGTGTCCAGAATCACTATCTCAGGGACACTGTAATCAGCCAGCCACCACTCTCCTGAGCTTTCTCTTGATATAATGGCTTCCTGAAGCATGTGCCCATTGCCCAGCTTTAGCAGGGACCTGGCAGCTCATCTATTGCACTTTCTAGAAATCGGTCCTCTGGGGAACTGGTGGGTGGAGGGTGGGGTTGAAGGGGGCATGTTGGGTCATGAACCTCCGTTTGATCTGTGGCTCTTCATTTCCCCAGCTCATGTCATGTCTCCTGGGGAAAGAGGAGATGAGGCTTGCCCACAGTGCCAGAATGAGACACCAGCTATTAGTCAACACCGCGGCTAGCGGAGTCAAGCGCATTGCTCTTCTATCATTCAGCAAGATGGAGAGAGAGAGAAAAAAAGCTGTAGTACTTTATGCAGTGGTAGAGAATAAAGATGCAAACTCTCAGAGGAAGATACTTGCCTTACTGTTATCCTGGCTGGTCTGGAAATGATGCTAGAGTAATGATCATTTGCCAAAAACATCAGTCCAACCACATGATCCTGCCAATCTTATTTAGATCATTTTAAGTTGTTGATGACCAACTTGCATGATATCACTGGTCATGACTTTTATCACTACCATGACAATATCTTCAAATCACCCAGGCCAAGTAGACATCTATACGATGTGTCCAAATGTTTATGGACACTGCTTCTAATAAATGCATTCAGCTACTTCAAGTTGCCTCCATTGCTGGAACAGATGTACAAATGCACACACACAGCTTGTCTAGTCCCTGTAGAATAGAGCTCTGTAGAGCAAATATTGGCACCATGCGCAATGCCAGGCGTGTGCTAGAGGTATAAAGAACTGTAGAGAAGTGGACATGTGTTCTTTGCCATCTCCAGCTCTTTGGGCAGAGTTGAAGAGTTGGGGATGAGGTGAGGTGGTGATCATCCAACATCCTGACCTCACTAACTGGACAGTGGAGACAGTTACTGCATCAAAAATAGGATAAACCTTGATTTCAGAAAAAAATGAACAAGCAACAAATGTCCCAATACTTCTGTTCAAATCATGTACAGTGTGACCTCGGTACCTCGGTTATTGTTTGCCCTGGTTATCATACATTTTGGTTATCGTCAACGTTTTTCAGGGAAATTTTTGTCCCGTTTATTGTTCATTCCAGTTTTTGTAGGCGTGCCCTAATTTCGCAAAACCAAAGCATCCTCTCACACGTTCAGTGTTCATTCTGGCTTTGTTTCTCATTGATAATGCTCAAAACAAACTAAAACACGTCACATTAAAGTGATAATGCGCAGTGCTACAATCTGAAAACAGGTGCAAAAAAGCCCAAGAACGGGTGTGCAAAACAAAGTCTGCTGGCTGGACCACATCAGCACTCTCTAAAACAGAGCGTAAACCTGTAAGAGTGATGTTAAATGTTCATTTATCCATTTCATTAGTCTGCTGTATTTATTTCTCATTGTGTTCTGCATGTAAAACTGTAGTTATTTTATATAAAATGTATTTTTGTTAATATTTTAGTGTCTGGAACAGATTAATTGGATTTACATTATTTCTTATGGGAGATATTGCTTCAGTTATTCTTTTCGGTTATCATCAGACATTTTAGAACAGATTAATGACAAAAACCGAGGTTTCACTGTACATGGTTAAAAGAAAGCTGTAAAGCCATCCTCCATTATTAACCGCCATTCATGTTTCTCCACAGCAAATGTTTGTTTGGAAGTCATTATTGTGCTAGATAATCAGACAGTTAAAACTGGCAGGACACTGAGATGGTGCTAATTAGCAGAGGGAGTAATGAGGCAGCCAATGGCAGAGCATTGAACTCTTCATTATTGGGTGATGAGAGCTTGGCACCCACACTGCTCTGCTGGCACTGACTCAGTGTGATTAACTTGAGTGTCTTCTACTTGAACCAGTGAGAAACATCTTCAAACTGGTCAATACGGCATTCCGTTCATTGGACAAAAATTCCACCATGCTGGTGTTACAGAGACTGAATTTTTAGCTTGTTAGGGCTCCAGGATGTTGTGAGCTTGAATGACAGACGTTCAGGTGTTTGGAGGTGACTAATGTGTCTATATTTGGAGAGTTATTGTGCAGCGATGGAGAGCAAACGGTGCATCATCGGCAAACGCTTGTTGTTCTGCAGTCCTTCCGGCCACCTGTTCGTGTAATTTTAGCATGATTCCTGAAGGGATGGGAAAGCTACAGACGGATGTCTCCCCAGGGAAATCACAAAACACAAACCGAGAGAGAGAAAGAGAGAGAGAGAGAGAACTGAGCAGGGAGAACAACCTGAAATCTCCAAACAGTCTTAACACTATGCAGAAGACATCAGCACACCAGCTCTGGAGGGACTGAATTACACCATGTTAACCAACGGAGGCAACCAAAAGAGGCTTTACCTCTGGTTTCCATGGCAACTTGAGGAACTTCTGGCTGAGAAGTTTCCGGATCTCTGTTTGTCCATGACTCTCCTGCCCGGCTTCACCAAGCTCATCTCCCTGGAACAGAGAAAGTCCTCAGAACACATATATACAAGCAGGCAATCATGTGTTTACAGCACATTAGGTCAAGTACCTATTATTACACCCCTTTCACAGTTTGGATCAGACCTCGGGTTTCTGGGTCATGGCTTAAATTGGGGAAAAAAACAAACTTAACCATATGCGTTACATTCATAACATACATTTAAGCAAGACATGTGAAACAACTCCAATACCAAAAATATTTTATAAAAATGTATTTTTTGCAAAACAATGTACCAGTGCCACACACATTAACACGCCACCACCACATCAGTGTCACTGAAGTGCTGAGAATAATCCACCACCCAAGTAATACCAGCTTTCTGGGGGTCCTGATCATTGAAGAACAGGGTGAAAGGAGGCTAACAAAGTATACAGAGAAACAGTCTGTAGAACACACACACACACACGTTTGTTTCTGTGAATTGTGGGGACATTACATAGACTTACTCAAACCTTAAAACTCTAACCTTAACCTCAAAATAATGTCTTCACCTTCAAATTTCATGATTTACGTTGATGGGACCAGCTTTGTAGTTCATGTGAGGAAGAAAGGTCCTCACAACCTAAGTGTTTAAACAGGTCCCCACAACATAGCATAAACCTGACATTTACACACTCTGGTAATACTATATTAGTCAGGACATTCCATAAACGTGTGTAATACTGAGCAACAATAAACCTAAACTTAACCTTAGTAACCAAAGGTCAATGTTTCTGCTCTTTTAATAAAAAAGTTTGCAATGAAAATGCACAGTTCTTGTGAGGACCAGCAAAATGTCCCCACTTTTGCAGATCTGATATGCTTTCCTGAAAGTCCCCACAAGAAAGAAATACAAGCACACACACACACACACACACACACACACACACACACACACACACACACACACACACACACACACACACAGTCTTTTCCCCTCTTAACAGTCTACTGTACTTTTTAGGATTTTAAAATCTGAATCTGAATTCCCAAATCTTTAGTAAGAACGTAATGAGGTCCAGCAGCAGGTCTAGGCTATTTAAGAGGTTAAAAAAATGAAGCACCTTCATAAAAGTCCAGCTTTCCTCTGAATTTCAGATTCAGATTAGAAAAGTAAGATGCAAGCCTTTACAGTGCGTATTTAAAACTATAAATAAAAAGCGCAACATGCAGATAAAATAAAAATTAAATAAAAAGGATTTACACAATAGCAATTTCAGCAGATGAAGAAAGGTGCCAGACTTTAGATGAAAAATAAGTAAATAGTAGCAAAGTATATGTATATATACACAGTACCGGTGCTAGGCATGTGGGTGTCCTAAGCACAAATGCTTAGTGTGCCCCCATCCTTCCTCCCTCCAGCACGCAAGTCTCCGTCGCATGTGTACACCATCCCTGTGAGATTAAAGTTCATCATGCATATTGGCTGGGTGGGGTAGGGGGTTCGCAGCAAAGTTTTAGGTGGTGCCCCCATCCACAATTGAGGCCCCATGCGCAGTGTGTAGTACATGTATGCGGAGCGCCAGCCCTGTTTATTTATGTAAATGAGAAAAGCAAGTCCAAATCCATTGATATTTCCCAGTAGCAGTGACAGATATTGCAGTGAGGTATATGACATGGCACTTTTATTTCAATGGCATTCATAGCTCTGACAGCGGTTGGGTTGAAACTGTTTTTCAGTCTGTCCTTGCTTTGATGGCCCTGCACCGTCTGCCTGACAGCAGTGGCTCAAAGAGAGAATGGCCAGGATGTCATGAGTCCTTTAGGATGGTATTGGCTCTCCTAAAACAGTAAGAACTATGAAGGTCCTCTAGTGTAGGTAGAGGGCACCCAATGATCCAATGACCCAGTGAATGTTCAACCATCAGAACATTTTGTCCAGAAGATTTACAAAAACAAACACACACACACACGCGGCTCATAGAGATTTACACCTGGGACAGTCAAGCTGTTCTGCATCAGAATGGAGCTGAATGATCCCTTTTTCTCCACTGTGAGATTACTTTAGGAGACCTCAGTCTCCATTGTCGGAATTCATTTCAGGGGCCAAGCTCGGCCGTATCCTCCTTTCTGCACCACACAGACCCGAGTAATTAGGAAGGTATTTTGGCACAGCAGAATTCTAGGTCTTTTCAGATCACAGCTATTCACTATTCAGTGCTGGATGAATGATGGATCAATGGGAGGGCTCTGCTATCAGTGGGTTTTGGTTGAATATTGCAGATGTGACATCACAAGCCTTTTCCCATCAGCCCCCGACAGACTCATAACCAACCACAGCTCGCTTTCACTCACCGCCACGCAGCGAGGACTTCCAAGAGTCTTCTGTAAACACGCAATTACAAAGTAGGCACCTCTTGCTTAGATGCAGCTTTCTTGGCATTTTCTCAGTCAGCTTTATGAGGTAGTCACCTGGAATGGCTTTCAGTTAACAGCTGTGTCTTGTTAAGTGTTCATGACTTGCATTTCTTGCCTCTTAATGTGTTTGAGACATCAGTTGTGTGTCTACTTTGAAGTAAAATCTAAAACATGTTTTGGTTTGTTTAACACTTTTAACTTTGTTCATTCATAATCTGGATGACTTCAGTGTTTATTTACAATGAAAAATATTGAACAAGAGTGTGTCCAGACTTTTGACTGGTACTGTGTATATAAAACAAAATTGTCTGCAAACAACGGTATACCTCATGATATACATCCATACATCCATTATCTCATCCGCTTAGTCCTGATCAGGATCACAGTTAGTCCCCTACCCCTTCACCAGGCGCAAGACAGGGCTCATTATTACATCACTCTGAGTATTATGTGTAGACTCTACAACAGGGCAAAGTAAATAAAGACCAGATGATTCAGGGAAGATGGGCTGTGAACGGGCACAAATGTGTTCAAAAATGAAATAGTAATTAATTGAAAAGTCATGTGAAAAAAAGTGTAAAAGAAAGTAAAATCTATTGTACCTTAGTAGGACTACCCACGCCAAGTCACTGTTCACCAGAAATTCCCTGTAAACATCCTCTTATAATAGTTAGGTAAACATTTCCCAACACTACTCCAATGGTTTGGTTGATCGATTACTCCTTGGCATCTTGGGGTAAAAGAAAAAAGATATGCTTTACCATCTGTTACCTCAAAACATTGACTTGAATTTAAAAGTCCACAAACAAATGTAGACTAGCATTGGAAGACCAAATGCACACAGCTCATGTCACGCACGAAAGCATCACTATCACCAAAATTCCAATTAGCATCCGTGTCACAGGCAAAATCCACAGAAAACAAGGCGCTATTGTTTCCATCCCCCCCGCCCATCTCCCACTGGTCTCCGAGGCTCAGCGGGTGTGTGCAGGTTTCCATTTTTCCTATCAAGAGTAATCCCAGTCTGCCTTCCTCTCCTAATCCCTGACATATCGCTGCCAAGCAGCCAGCATCAAAACAATGCCTGGGCTCAGCGTACAATGAGCAGCTCCTCTACACGTTACATTACAATATCCCACATCCAGCTGAGAGCCACTACAAATAACATTTATAGCTACTGGAGCAACTCCAGGTCCAAACAATTAGCAAACGTCTCCTTCTCCCAAAAAAATGAGTTGCTTCTAAGGGGGAAATAACCAAAAACAGTCTCATTTGAATACTTCAGGGCTAGGAAAGCAATTAAAAATGATGTTAGCCTCTCTGTTTAATGTTCAGTACAATGCAATGTTCAGAGAGGCCGTTTGGTTTAAAATGGATGTGGGACACAAATAAAAAAGTAATTGCATTGCATCATGTAGACATAAAACAGCAGTGTTTTCACACGGTGCCTAAATCAGAGCCCCACTGCTAAATGGCAGCCTAATGTGGCAGGCAGAAATCAAATCAAACCTGCCGAGCTCCAAAGTGACTGTGTAAACTCTTAACACCTCTTTGTTTCTGCAAACGAGTGTGACAGGTGGCCAATTAGAGGAGACAAACAGTGTGTTCAAGGGTGTGTATGTGTGTGTGAGAGAGAGAGAAAGAGAATGAAGCGTGACAATCATGCAATGTTGTGTAACTTTAATGTCTGAGCCCAGAAGCTGTCTCTGATAATGACACACAAATGAGCCGGCTGTCTGCTCTCAGGCTGCACTGAAATGACAAAGAGTAGAAGATGGCGAATTGCCCAAATGATCCAACACATCATGTAGTAAAAGGTCAAGTAGGCTAGTCGTTAGCAGGTTAAAGGGGAGATACATTCACTGCCCACTTTAGGTATACATACACTCATTGCCCAGACATGGACTGGATTATCAGGTGCTAGCCTACTACAAGCAATGAGAAACATAGGGCATTGGAGAGAAGTGACTTGTTTGTGTGGCCTACCATCGCGAAGCGATGACGGCGTGTGACATGACATGATGATTGCACACAACGGAATTTGTCCTCATTTAACCTGAGAACAGTGATGGGCAGCGTATCCATGGCATCTGGGGAGCAATTGGGGTTAGGTGCCTTGCTCAAGGGCACTTCAGTCATGATCTGTCCGGGAATCGAACCGACAACCTTTCAGTCTCAAGACCAGATCCCTAACCAGCAGGCCATGGATGCCCCCAACCAGGCCAAGACTACCCTGTGCAGCTCCTTCCGATACGGGGAAGAAACTGATTGATTGTGCACTAAAAAGATGTGGCATGATTGTTTCTGGTTGATCATCCACCCCTAGTTTGAATCCAAGTCATACTGTTTGCCATCAACAGTTGAGGCCTTGAGAGCAAAGTTGGGTTTGTAGATGGCGCTCTCTCACCCACTACTAAGTAATGTCTGCTGGCTCAGGTGTCTGTTAGCTGATGCATCAAAGCTGGGGATCCTGCGCTTTCTTTAGACTGTGTTGCTTGAGCAGAGACATTGTAGTGGCAGCAGTTGTAAAAGAGATGGTGGCCGACTTCACATACATCAGGTACCCTCCTAGAGTCAGGAGTGTTTGGGAGTTTTAGCAAATGGGTGGGATGATTGGCTACTACTACATTGGAGGGATGCATTATGAGTCTAAACTTCTAATCGTCTTAAAGATACATCCCCCTTCCCATTCTTCATTGCTCCAGTAATACTGACACAACCCATGACATTCCCAGAAGAGCATATTGTGACAATTTATCAAGATGATGACAACAGCTCTGAAGAGTAGAATAAGACATGTATGTGCGGGAAAAATATGGATTGGCATTTTCTGCACCGACATAGCCTATAATGCTCCTCAAATCACCTCAACTCCTCCATGAAATGCTGTCATTTTCCAGGATTATTTCTCAAGCGAAATCTTACCAGAATCGTGACAAATACCCTTCATCAAGTGTATAAATTCTAACAGCACAATAACAGCTTAGAGCGTTCTTTCTCAGCTCTCGCTGAAATAATGAGGCCATGTCCGTGAGCTCATCCATTCCAATTAAAGCCCAGTGCCGTGACCCCTGTCTCGCAGTCAACAGCGGAGGTTCCGGCACCTCAGCTAAAAGGTGTCCAAATGATTGGCCTCCGCTCTGCTATGCCTGCTTGCCGCTATCCAGTGCTGTCGAGGTGTGTGATGGTATTGACCCCAGCGCGAGACGGAGGGCAGGACTCATAAATAAATGAGCTCCGGATTCCCTCGCCCCCGGCGCTCCGACAAGACAGGAATGATAACCAGATGGCTCCTGGCACCCACCAACAGCTGGAGGCATGGGCTCAGGAATATCAGCAAGGTTAATGAATTCTCCTTGTTAGATTAGTGGGGCAGTGAGGAGAGAGGAGATCGACGACTCATGCATGGTGAAGGTTCCATGACTGGATGGAAGGAGTTAAAGAATTCAAAGGTGGTCTGGAGTCTGAAGTAATGACAACATTTTCTCCTTTTGGAGCAGCGTAAACACAGGCACATCAGTGTCGGCTATGTGATGACTTTCAATTTGTTTCCCTTTCATTAGCCAGGAAACGTCAAAACACAGGGATCAGGAAGCAAGTGAACCTTCACAAAGACTTGCTCTTTTCTGCAGGGAAACAAATTACCGTACAAAACTTCTAATAGCAGAGCTCTCCACATAATTCTCGATCACGCTCAAGCACTTGGTTCCAAGTATTCCTTGTCCACTTCTAATCCATGAAAGAGTCAATTTAGGAGTAATGACCACAGCTGAGGTTTGATGAGCAGTTGCAAAAGTAAGGAAAAAAGAAAGGGCTCTGAGAAAATGAGTCGGAGCACCGGAGCTTCGCTCTGAACTAGCAAGACTTTTCCTTTGCTGAAAATTTCAGAGAGGAGTGTAGAACTCATGTGGAGATCAGGAACAAGGTGGGAGGGAGAACGAAAGCAATTAGCGAGAAAAGTAGCAACAAGTAAGGAACATTCATCCATCGTCTTCACTGCTTAATCCCAGTCAGGGTTGCGGAGAGTCCCTATACCCCTTTGGTAGGGCCTTGGCAGGGCATTGCAATAATTAAACTGCAGCCAGGACAGGGTGCCAATCCATTGATGGGTGAACATGGGAATTCGACCCAGATGAGGACTCAAACTAAAGCCCCCAGTGCTGAGTGGCACAAGTGCTAACCACCAAGCCACTGGGCCACAGTAAGGAATCCAAAATAGATCCAAAAATATGATGCATTTGATTATTTGAGTAGGCTCTCACTTTGTTGCATCTACTTTTCGTACTAAGCTGTCCATTACATGTTGGAACACGGCAGGAAGTATTTGTTGTCTTTTAATTAGGTCACATAGTAATGTTGGCTGATGGCTCAAGCTCATCTTAAAGGTCTGGGATGGAGCTCCATCACTCCACAGAATGTAGCACCCCCTGCTCCACTGCCCAATGCTGGAGGCTATATAACCCTCTAGCCAACCCTTGACATTAGGCATGGTGACCTTAAGCTTGTGTGTGGCTGCTCCAGAGCATCCTATTCTAATGTCAATGCTTTTCTGTGTAGATTTAAAGCTACATCAGAGATGGGAGAGTCAAAGTCACTAAAAGAAGAAGTGCCTGGGTGCCTTTTGGATGTATAATGTATTATCTAGAGATTACAGTACACATGGTGTGTATACTATAATAAAGAACATATAGACAAGATACAACTACATTGTCTAGATAGGTCAGTTATACACTTTAAAGCTTGTCTGGCATGATCAAATCACAGAGTTTAAGACATCACATCATAAAAAAATTGAGCTTTGCATTGCAGTCAACTTATATTAAAAGTGCTGGCATAAAAATGTATTCTAGTTTTTGTTTGATTTTAATAGAATATAAATAGAATAATTTAATATAAAAACAGAGATATGAGCATTTAAATGTCATCATATTTACATATATCAAAGTGGGAGGGGCAAGATGATGGAGAGGAAGCAACTCAATACAGCAAAACTTGGCTACACTGCCACCAAGTGGACAAACCTCACACCTTCTTTTTGCTGTAAATTTTTGTATATAGTCTAATTTTATCTTTAAAATGTTTCATTGATCATGTCGAATTCATTTTCTGGGTCCAGCATGTTGATCGAGTATAGTACCAGTCAAAAGTTTGGATGCGCCATCTCATTCAATGTTTTTATTTTTTAATTTTGTTCCAACATTGTAAATTAACACTGAAGTCATCCAGACTATGAAGGAGCACATAAGGAATTATGAAGTAAACTTAAAAGTGTTAAACAAACAAAACATGTTTTATATTTTATTTCAAAGTAGGCACACAACTGATGCCTCAAACACATTAAGAGGCAAGAAATGCAAGTCATGAACTCTTGCCAAGAACTGAAAGCCATTCCAGGTGACTACCTCATAAAGCTGACTGAGAAAATGCCAAGAAAGCTGCATCTAAGTATTTTTCATTTTTAAATATTTGAAAACAGAATAAAACATAGTACCATATGTCAAAGCTACAAATAATGTCAGATCATATAGATAATGTTGAAACAGAAGATAAAAACACTGGCATGGTAAACA
>BRDA01020585.1:0-26251 GCA_036984385.1 Crenuchus spilurus
GAGAGAGAGAGAGAGAGAGTGTGAGAAAGAGAGAAGTGTGTGAGAGAGAGAGAAAAAAAAGAGATTTGGAAGAGAAACAGAAAAAACAAGAGAGAGACAGCGAGAAGTGGTAAAGGAAGAAAGACAGCATGAAAGAGAGACAGAGAGAAGGGAGAGAGAGAAGAAGAGACAAAGAGAAGGGGGGAAAATAATGAGACAGAAAGTAAGAGAAAAGAAAGAGGTAAAGGAGAAGAGGGGAAAGAGGAAATAATATAAAGAGAGACGGAGCGAGAGAGAGAAAGGGAGAGATAAATAAATGAGTGGGTGAGTGAATAAAAGCCAGCATGTTCACATGATGGCACTCAGCATAATCATTCTAACCACGGAGCAAAGCCTCTGATTTATCGCACTAATAACCCTGACGTCACACACTCAGACCAAATGTCTCTCTTCCACTCTCTCACTCTCTCTCCCTGACTTCTTTCTGACTCCCTCTGTTTCTCCCTCAGCTTTTCTTTCTTTGACTCCCTCTTTCTCTCTCTCTCTCTCACACACACACACTTTCTCTCACTTTCCTTTTCCCCAACTCCCTCTCCCCCTTTCTCTGCACCCTCTTACTCAATCTTCTTCTCTCTCCTCATTCTATCTCCCTCCTTCGCTTTCTCACTTTTTTGTTATCTCCCCCCTCACTATCTTCTCACTCTTTCTCATTTTTATAGATAGCCCTCTCTCACTCCCCCACTCTCACACGTTTATAAACACCTTTCCCCCTGCAAACCAGTGTTGAATCCCTCGCTCCTTCTTTTCCAAGAAAGTGTTGAGTATTTCTCTCTCTCTCCACTTTTCCTCCAGTTCTCTCGATCACTCAGACCTAAATTCAGAGCATCAGCTCTACTGCATCTGCCTGCACTGATTCTTTCTCTACTTTCTGCCCCAGAGGATGTGATTAAAGTGAGTCCTCAAACACACACACACACACACACACACAAACACACACACACACACACACACCTACACACACCTCTTGTGGTGACTACTACTGTACTTCACAACAGATCTGCTCTCCCCCAGGCAGATACCGTCCCACACACGGAAACACGTTCCAGCGGAACAGTCACATGACCAGAGTGGTAGTGAAACTGGATTATTTATGATATTTATCAGGTAACATCAGTACCAGCATCACAATCCCCTCCACTCACATTATCATCATTATCTCCAACACTGTCTTCATTACCAACATCAACATTATTATTAATTACATCATCATTATCATCAACATTATTAATTACATCATCGTAATTTTTAACACTATCAACATCATTATTAATCATCATCATCATCATTATTGTTTCCAACCCTGCATCACCAACAGTGCTATTAATGACATCACCAGCACCACTATCATAATTATCCCCAACACTGTCATTATTACCGACATCATTATCATCGTCATCATCTCATACACTGTCATTACCATCATTATCATCATCATCTCCAACACTGCCTTTATTACCAACATCATTATCATAATCTCCAATACTGTCATTATTACCAACATCATTACCATCATCTTCATCTTATACACTGTCATTATTACCAACATCATCTCAAATTCTGTCATTTTTACCAACATCATTATCATCATCTCCAACACTATCATTATTAACAACATCATCTCAAATACTGTCATTATTACCAACATCATCTCCAATACTGTCATTATTACCAACAACATTATCATAATCTCCAACACTGTCATTATTACCAACATCATTATCATCATCTCAATACTGTCATTATTACCAACATCATTATCATCATCTCCAATACTGTCATTATTACCAACAACATTATCATCATCTCCAATACTGTCATTATTACCAACATCATCTCAAATACTGTCATTATTACCAACATCATTATCATAATCTCCAACACTGTCATTATTACCAACATCATTATCATCATCTCAATACTGTCATTATTACCAACATCATCTCCAATACTCTCATTATTACCAACAACATTATCATCATCTCCAATACTGTCATTATTACCAACATCATCTCAAATACTGTCATTTTTACCAACATCATTATCATCATCTCCAACACTATCATTATTAACAACATCATCTCAAATACTGTCATTATTACCAACAGCATTATCATAATCTCCAACACTGTCATTATTACCAACATCATTATCATCATCTCAATACTGTCATTATTACCAACATCATCTCAAATACTGTCATTATTACCAACAACATTATCATCATCTCCAATACTGTCATTATTACCAACATCATCTCAATACTGTCATTATTACCAACATCATTATCATGGGGCAGCCATGGCCTAGTGGTAAGGATCTGGTCTTGTGACCAGAAGGTTGCTGGTTCGATCCCCAGACAGGACATGACTGAAGTGCCCTTGAGCAAGGCACCTAACCCCCTAACTGCTCCCCGGGCACCGGTGGATAAGGGCTGCCCACCGTTAAATGCGGAGGTCAAATTCCGTTGTGTGAAAAATCACATTGGCTAAATTGTTGATCTTAATCATCGTCATCATCTCATACACTGTCATTACCAACATCATCATCATCTCCAACACTGCCTTTATTACCAACATCATTATCATCATCTCCAATGCTATCATTATTACCAACATCATCTCCAATACTATCATTATTACCAACATTATTATCGTCATCATTATCATAATCTCCAATACTGTCATTATTACCAACATCATTACCATCATCTTCATCTTATACACTGTCATTATTACAAACATCATTATCATCATCATCTCCAACACTGTCATTATTACCATCATCATCATCTCCAACACTGCCATTATTACCATTATCATCATCATCCCCTACACTGTCATTATTACCAACATCAACATCACTATCATCATCATCTTCAACACTGTTATTACCAGCATCAACATTATTATCCATTACATTATCATCCCCAACACTGTCTTTATTACCAACATCAACATCATTATAATTTTCCTCAACACTGTCATTTTTACAAACATAACTAACATTATTATATTGACATCCCCATCACATTACCATCATATTCAATATTTTTGTCATTACCAACATTAACATAATTACCTTATTAATAATGTTCACCGATGTGAACACCATAGTCTACAACATTATCAATACCACCATCATCAACATGATTATTAATAGCACTTATTAATTAATATCACTCAATTATTAATTCATGTCACCCGTCATTGTAATTAATCAATCCAACATTGTCATTACCATAATCCAACAGTCACCATTACAAACATCATTATCAAATTAATCATCATCATCATCATCATCTCCTCATACACTGTCATTATTACAAACATCATTATCATTATTTCCAACACTCTCATTATTACCAACATCAACATCATCATCACCCCCAACACTGTCATTATTACCAACATCATTGTCATCATCATCATCATCATCTCCAACATTGTCATCATTATCTACATCACCACTTTACCATATCTTTATTATATTTAACACTTTGAAAGTGAATTTTCACTTTCACTTTTTCTAAAACAGAATGTGAGATGTAGTATAAGATTTTAATACATACAATTCCAACTTATACAGTCCAAGAGCAGGGAGAACCAATAACAAATTAAGCATATTAGCATATTGTTCATCATGTTTTGGCTTAAAGTAACCTAAGCTGAAAAACAGCCTGTTTTGAATTTACTGTTTTTGTGTCACAAACACCATAAAAACATGCCATATCCACATGAAAACATAATATATCTACACATTAATCCTACAGCTATTATGCTATATTTAAAATTTTGACTAATTTTCACTTTCATTTATGTATAAGGTTATTTACCTATATCCTTCTTAAAGGTGGTAACAGTAACAAAGACATCCTAGTTCATTTTAAGAGAGGTTGGAAAATGGTTGTATAAAATGAACTGTGATTCTTTTTGATATGTAAATGTGTAAGTGTACTTCAAGGGTAAAAAATGAAATACATATAGGATTTGAGCCCTTTAATGGCCTACATCATATTACTTACTCACCAATGCAGTTTAAGTATATTGAAAGACGTATCACAACATGCAGCAATATAATCCAATAGTAGCACTTTGTCCGTATCATGCTGCCCATACACACTCCGACTCGTACAAGCAGTTAAAATAGGAAAAGCCCCTTTTCCTTCCTCCAGATTTTTGTCCGCTGTAGTCTAAGCTCTCTCTCTCTCTCTCTCTTTTACTCTCTTGCTGACCTGAATCAAACTGCTCGCAGCTACTAAAGCTGAGTGCAGAAGGAGCAGCCATATCTCCAGCACTCGGAGGTCACTGAAGCCTGACTGCTCTCATTACCAAACAGCCTCTCCCTAACACACCATCTAACCAAAGCCTGACCGTTTCCATTACCCCAAGTCATCGTTACTCACACATGATTGAGCCGCTCTCTTCATTCAAGCTACTGTCTGTTTACATGCCAGCAAAGAACAACTTGACCGTGTCCATTACCCTATATATTATAACCACACATACTGGATGTGTTATCTCATTAACATGGCCTAACCAGAGATTTCACAGCATTACATGCACATGGCTCATACAACATGTCTAGCAGCCTTTTAATTGATAGGACATTTAAAGGGATAGTCTGGCAAAAACAAATTTGCTGCATTTTCCCCCTTACCCCAAAAGCAGTCATACCACCAAGAAATGGTTACAGTCAGAAATTTGCTTCTGTATTTTTACACTGGAGTTAATGTAGCTAACAAGTAATGTTGGCTTATAATCAATTAGCAATAGGCTAATCACATGCCTAAAACATAATCAAGTCTATTTGGTCTTACTTTCTCAGCTTATAGGGAATGTTCTCAGACAGTTGCCCAACATTATGCAAATGTTCTCTAAATGCTAATAATTACTGTTCTAATAACATGACATTGCCATGACTGAAATTCCCTCAATGTTGGTGAAAAAAGTTTACATGAATACGACAAATGTGCAAGCAGAACAAAATTTTATCAACAAATTTTTTTTTGTTACTGTGCCTTTAAGACATATACACTGCTCAAAAAATAAAGGGAACACTAAAATAACACATCCTAGATCTCAGTGAATAAAATATTCCAGTTGAAAATCTTTATTTATTATAGTGGAATGCGTTAAGAATAAAATAACATAAAAATGATCAATGTAAATCAAAATTATTCCCCCTTTGAGATCTGGATTGGAATCATACTCAAAATCTCATACCAGCCTCATAGAGTCTGTTTCTGACAGTTTGAGCAGATCTCTCACCTCTATGGTGAGAGAACTGACAAAATGCAAAAGTAACCAAAACATCAGCCAGAAATCCTGGTCACAGTTAGTCCCTTACCCCCTCACTCTGGCAGAGCATTACAGACTATCCTAACTAAGAACAGGACATGGTACCAATACATCACTGGGTACACACACACACACACACACAAGAGCAATACCCAATTGACCTGACCTCAGACATGGGGAGAACACCAAAACTCCAACCGGTAAGGACTTGAACCCAAAATCTCAGCACTGAGAGGCTAGCGTGCTCATCACCAAGCCTGGCTCTGCACCCAGTGAATTCAAAATGTGCCATTTTTGAAGTTTAGTTTTCCTATATGGACTGCATGGGCTGGGAAGTCAATGGTATGTATTGAAATTTTAACAATGTTTACATAGTTCCTCAAACTTTCATTACAAAAAGCTAACAAAATTCACTTCCCAAAGACCCTTTAAGAAAATGAGATATTTTGAACTTCCTGGGACCATGACAATGCTCAGTTATTCAGAAAATAATATAATAATGGCTTTATGATTACACTGAGGGGTAATGCAAAAATGTATTAGTTGGGTAACAACTTGATATGGTTTGAGGCAAGAGAGTGATGATTTAGGCATGACGTTTTCACCATGATAATTGGTGGAATATAAGATCCATGTTAGCTTGTAGCTCTAGTCTAAAACTAAAGCTAAACATGTCTTGGCTGATTGACTACATATGGGACATGGGGGAAATTGTACAAATTAAGATTATTCGCCAAACTATCACTTTAATAATGCATGTATGAATCCTGACATGTCCCGTGGCGCGACTAGTGTGCTTTTGCCAATACATGTAAGGATCATGGCTCCAGCGGCCTTTTGTTCATGCCATAACTGAAACATGGCACTCTAAACATAGCTCCATCACCCGCAGTCACAGTTACTCACGCCTGGCCGAGCCTAACTCGCGCTCCTTCTCCCTCTGCTTAAGCTTCATCTGCTGTATGAGACGGGAACATCTTTGCTGCTTACCTCACACACAGTCAGTGCAGGCCAAAAATGTAGCCTAACTACTGGAGTGACTCAAGCTTTCATACCCAAATGACAAAAATACAACTTGAAAGTGGCATTATCTATGCAGTAGGGGACACTCATTCAGTCTCAGAGATACTTAAAGCAACACAACCTAGAAACTGAGTTCAAACACCATTATCGTTACTGTAGCTTATGTAGAACTAGCATCACGCTAACTTTTTGCTAAAAACATCACACTTGAATCATTCATTCATTCATTCATTATCACACCCGCTTATTCCTTATCAGGGTCACGGTTAGTCACCCACCCCCTCATCGGGTGCAGGGCAGGGCATTACATTAATCAACTAAGCCCAGGACAGGGCGCCAATCCATCGCTGGGTGACACACACACACACACACACACACGTACCTACGGACAATTTAGATCACCCAATTCACCTGATCTCCATGTTTTTGGACTGTGGGAGGAAACCGGAGTCCCCGGAGGAAACCCGCGCAGACACGGGGAGAACATGGAAACTCCGCTCAGATGGGGACTCGAACCCAAGACCCCAGCGCTGAGAGGCAAACGTGCTAACCACTAAGCCACCATGCCGCCCACACTTGAATCAACTTATGTGTTTCTTACATTTAGTTTTTTTTTCATTGCAGACAGTATAAACCCACAAAGACATTTCACGTTTCATTTCATGCAACTCATTTTAAAATAAATTAAGGATAGGGGCTAGTAATTTCTTCAAAAAGACAATGCAATGTGTTGCAGGTATGAAATGCAGGAATTGATGTATTTTAACAAATGTTGACCAGACCAAGAAATATCTTGAGTACATAATGTCTTCACAACTTGAATTTTGCATCAAGCTGTCAGTAGTAGACTGATCTTGCACCGTTATGTGCCCATATTCAACACTTTTGTTGTATTTTTTTCTTAATTGACATATAAAGTGCTGCTGTTCCTTTGACTGTTGTATACAAATGGGTTTTGTTCTGATTAGCTGTCCTGTATTGTGCTTTACTTAAAAAATGTCTGGTCCGAACCACTCTTTAGATGTTCATGTGGAAAATGTGTGGAGCCAGCCTGCTTTAGTCTGAACAAGGGGAATTATGTAAATATGTTGGTCTTTGTGACATCACAAAAACAGTACATTCAAAGGTTTTGTGCCTTAATTTACAAATAACTGCATCAACTGCAGAGTGAAGGATTCATGTAGAAACTTTAACCATGTTGTCATTTATTTAAAACTAAATAAATGATGAACGATTATACGATGAATATAAACTAAATGATCTATATGTATATGTATGTAACTAAATTAATAAGTATCTTATTTCTAATGCTTTGTTAGCCACAGTTCAAACATAAATAACATTAAATACATTAAACACATAAACATAAACAAAAAATTAAAAACATAAAAAACATAAATAACATAATTTATATTTTAATAGGACAAACCAGCCTTTAAAATTCTTAAAAGAAAAATCAGTTAGCTATTTGAATAGCATTAATTAAATGAAGTGTTTGTATGGAATGTAAGAAAGAACTGGTTGTTTAGCACAATGAGTCAAACAGAAATTTAATTATGCTACATTTTTTCTCATCAAGTTATAAAACTGCAATAAAAATCTAGCAAAATCAAAGGAAAAGAATGACCAGATGTGTTTTGTGAGCCAAAATCTGCAGATGTCAGCCAAGTCTAGTCATACAATCCTAGTTAATTCCTGTTACATGCTGTAATAAATTACATTGTGAGATGCTTTTTTGAACATATCGTGGATATAGTCAGTACTTACTCAACAGTGGCCCTCTGCAAGTTTCATTACAAAGTGAGCAGAATCAGTTTCATTGCTTTAATATGTGAAGCACTGAATAAAAATACTTTTTTTTTTTTACATGATTTTCTCCCCAATGTTTTGAAGCCAATCGACACCCCCATTGACGCTCCCCATTACTTGTAATGTCCCCAACTCTAGGAGGATGCAGACTTGCACAGGCCTCCTTTGATGCATATGAAGTCATGCCACTACCTTTTATCTAACTGCTGCTGATACATTACTGCCGGGCAGCCAAGGTGCTTGGAGGAAAGCGCAGGATCCCCAGTTCTGATGTGTTGCCTGGCAGATGCCTGAGCCCCAGCTGCCAATGGCAGGCAGCATAACTTGGGATTCAAACTTGAGATCCTCAGATCATAGTGCCAACGCCTTAGTTTGCTGAACCACTTCGGGCCCCTAACCCTATTTTTTATTACATTTAAAAGATGTTATTACATTTTTAAAGGTTCTGTATGATATGTTCTACCACTAGATGTCATAGTACAGCGGCAGCACCTCAGACCAAAAGAAGTGCTTTGTATTCAGCCACAGCCTTCCCTTCAGCCATGCCTCTGTCCTTCTGTTTGTGTTCTCAGCACAATGTTGCAAAACTCAGAAAAACATGGGGAGGGCCAACATTTATACAGTGTGGGACTTACATCCACACACAGCCGGACCGGCTATGAAAACAAAGAGCAGTGAACACACTCAAAGAGTGTGTGATTCCATTCTCTGCTCATGATGCCTTACTCTACTATATCTTTAGAAAAAATAGTTATTTGCTGCTATATGTTTAAAATGTTGTTTACATCATCTTTAAAGCTCACAGTGAGTCATACTCCATTCTAAACCACACTGACTAGACATTAAGTTTTGGATGTGATTTGAGATTAGTTTTGGTGCTGTATTTTAAATGAAATAATAGGGCTATTGAGGTGACTGTTGAGTTCTAGTGTTTGATCCTTTGACGACAGACTGAGAACACTAACTTAGGGTGCTTTCACACCTGAAAGTCCAGACCGTGGTCCAAACCAAGGTTTGTGTATTTGTTACTTTGTAAATATTTGATCTGTTTAGGTTTGTTTTCACACTGCATTTCTGAGAGCACACCAAAGACTTTTAGTGTGACACGCCCACGTGCTGTCATCATTACTTAGGAGCGGTGCGTCTTCCTACACTCGACACTGATTAGTTTGTAGTAGGATGTGCATCTGACACTCAATATACTTATTTTATATACTTTTATATACTGCTGCTGCAGTTTCTTTAGTTTATGTTGCTCTGTCATCTCCTTTCTCTTTCATCCTCTCAGAAAATAAGCTGCACATTTCAGCATTTTTGTGCATTTTTCAAGCTGAGTTTTCACAAGTTTATTTGACCAAAATTATATTAAACATTTGGTCTCCTCCTCACTCCATGTGCTACCACAGCTCATTTTTGCTGCTGTTCCTGTTATTTTACTTCTGTTATTGTTGTTGAATGTTGATAAGGCCTACGTCAACTTCCCGTATTTGGTCCGAAAGTCCAAACCTTGTAGAAAAGTGTTTTCACACTGTGCACAAACCGGACCATGGTTTAATAGATCTGGCCCGAGACCACCTCTTTTGGTTGGACCAAATTTTGCTCCTTTGGTCCGGACCGTGGTTCGTGGCCCCTTTCACATCTGCTATTTTGGTTCGGACCAAACTGAAAAGTGTGAAAGTCCAGACCAAACAATGTAGATGTGAAAGCACCCTAAAGATGCAACATTTGGATGATTAATAGCACAACATCAGGATCAAAAGTGGGTGGCAACAGACAAAACAGCAGGGGTCACAAGTATGTTCATCATCGTAAAGAAGAAACCATTTCTCTACCATTTCAGTGTAGCATTTACACTGATTAAATTTTACCTCATGTGCTGTTTAAAGTCCACAATATGTGATGCGAGAGATTGCCAGGCTTCCACAGTTGTAGGCTGAGGTTGGCTGAGTCATGCTGTTTTGCATTTTAATGACCAATCCCAGGTGTGGTGCAATTTTCTTAGCAGAAGTAAATCCAGCAAAACACTTTACTTTACATTAACTTAAAATCCAAAGCTAGGTTAACATTCATAAGTAATGTTAATTAAATTGGGAAAAAAAAGCATCACAATCTCCAGACAATCCCAAAACACAAATAGCAGAGTTTCAGGGCAGGTAGTGTTATGTGTGACACTGATACATGGACTTAAGTGATTTTTGGAATTCCAAACAGGTATTGAATATTCATATACAATATTGGATGCTGGCATTAATCTACAATTCCCATTTCAATGGACATGTGTGGACATTTTAATGGACTAGATTAACACATACATTTCTGTTTGTGTTGATTTGAGATATATGATACATGATGATATTACATAGAATTCATTGTTCTTCTACAGCAAATTGAGCCAAGATGATCTTGGCTTTGTAAGCTGTAGAAGAACAATGAATTCTTGTTTGGGAGGGTTGGTTTTGGAGTGCTGTACTTTCAGTGCCTTTCTGTTCTCAGATGCAGGATTTTTTTCATGTCTTGTAAATGTCTGCTGTAGAGTTTGTACTTAGTAGTTCTTGAAAATGTTTGTTGTTTTGATATCTGTAGAAAATGTACCTCCATCTAAAGATGCTTTTCTCATACAGTTTACAGTTGGAATGCGCTGTTATACATGCCATATTGATTTATAGAATGTGTAGTACTCTAGTATTGTCTAAACATTCTGTTCCCTCAGTGTAAGTTATCCATCCAATAATATCAGAATAGGTATCACCATTAGTAAAATACAGCTATCATTAGATAGTCACATGATCTATGCAATATAACAAAAATATAATATGCAATACAATGTCTTTTGATATCTGATTTTTTCAATCAAACAAAAAACATCCATAAGAGGATGAGCAGAATTGGGCCGACAGACAAAAAAACTGCCAAAAAAGAATGTTAAAATCAGGTTTTCAACAAAATAATTCATGTTTTAGAAACAACAGAAAATACACGTATGAAATGTGGTTAAGCTTCATTTTACTTCATGTAGCAACAGAGGGTTTGTGGTTAAGAAACCAGTGACTAGTTCAATCCCAATATTTCAATCCCACTGATAAAAAACAACTGAAGTGCCTCTGATCAAGGAACATAACCCCCAACTAATCCCCGAGTGCTGTGTATAGGGTTATCCACTGCTGCAGGCAAGTGTGCTCACTGCCCTATAGAAGTGTGTTTCACTTCACAAATGGGTTAAATTCAGAGGTCATATTCCTCTGTGTGCAAGCACATTGGTCAGTGTGTCACTTTGACTTTCTTTTTTCCTCAAAACAGAAGACTGCAGCATCTGACAGGTTGCACTTGGAATTTTTTAGCAACCTTTTTAGCTTTAGTAAGGAAAGACTAGGTGGGTATGGAAGCATGGGCAGTAAATGGGCACAAATGTGCAAGAAATACATTTTTAGATAAATTATTAGTAAATAATGTGAAAGTAATTGAAAAAAGGTGAAACAATACAAGGCCTCTCAAAAGTAAGGAAACTCATAAAAATGAATAATATGGAAGACTGTGATCCAATTTTAGCCACCACATGGCTTATATGACCTAACAGGGTTCCTCTTTCCTCTCAGAGTTTGTGTCTAAAATTGGATCACCATCTGTAAAACCACTTTATATGGGTTTTCCTTACCTTTGAGACACCCTGTATGAATATTTGTAGTACCTTTGTAAGAGCACCACAATACCACACCAAGATGAATGGATACAATCAGAGCTAAGACTGAAAATCCTGAAGACTCAAAAATATCATAGGATATTCTGGAAAACACTATTCATATGGTCACCAGGAGACAGACTCAGAAACTATGCGTACGAGCCCCGAGTGGCTAAGCGGACTAAGGCGCTGTCACTATAATCTGAGGATTGACTCCGAGATTGTGCTGCTTGCCATCGGCAGCCGGGTCCCAAGAAAACAAAAATTGGCTGTGCTCTCTCCGGGCGGTTAAGATGACACTCTCTTCCCAGCTATAATAAGTAATGTCAGCTGGCTCGGGCATCTGCCAGGCGATTCATCACAACGGGGGATCCTGCACTTTCCTCCAAGCGCGTTGGCTGTCCGGCTGCAATGTATCTGCAGCAGTTGGAAGAGGCGGAGCTTGACTTCACATGCATCAGAGGAGGCCTGTTTGAGTCTGCACCATCCTACAGTCAGGAACATTATAAGTGATAGTGAGAGTCAACAAATGGGCGGGTCAATTGTCTACCAAACCCATTGGGGCGAAAACTGGGTAATAAAAAAAGTATTTTTATTCAGTGCTTCACATATTAAACCAATGAAGCTGATTCTGCTCACTTTGTAATGAAATTGGCAGAGGGCCAGTGTTGTGTAAGTACTAACTATACCCACGATATGCTCAGAAAAGGATCTCACAATGTAATTTATTACAGCATGTACATGAGAATTAGCTAGGAATGTATGACTGGACTTGGCAGGGTTGGAACCAAAAGGCCACAGGTTCAATCCACTGAATGAGCAGGAATATGACTGAAGTGCCCTTGAGAAATGCACCTGACCGCCAACTTCTCTCCGGGTACCGCAGATGATGGCGCTTATGGACTGTGTATGCTCACTGCCCCCTAGTGTGTGTATTTTCACACTCCATAGATGGGATAGAGACGGAGGTCAAATTTAAAAAAACACAGTAAAAACACTGTTTCTAGATCAGAGACTTCCAAACATGTCTTGGCTGATCGAGTACATCTGTGGAACATGGAAAATATACACTTTTAACCTTTAATTGTGTATTCAAAGAAGGTAAGCACAGTACAGTTTTGAAATGTGTATTATATTATCTAAGACTTAACATGAAACATTAAACCACAGAAATGATGAAACTGAAGGAGCTGATATTGAGACAGAATGTGCCCTTGTTTATTCCAAACAAAATAAAATAAGTTGGGCAAATTGAGCAAAAACGTGGACGTGGCTGTTGGTATACTTCTGTAGAACATACTGTAACATCATTGTGCTTCCATTGTTCCTACAGTTCAGTGGATAGGATGAGTGCTAAAAGACAGCGCTCAGGGGAAGAGGCTTAGAAAACTTACTAAACCAAACTTCCAGGCTTAGTAAAATTCCCCTGAGAGCAATTCACTTAACCTTAACACAGGCTAACCGTTTCCATAACCTCTTTACTGACACACGATTGAATCCATCGCTATCCCTCGCTCTGCTCTTTCCTCTCACATGACCAGAGCTCACGGCCTGCTGCCTCTTTCCCCCCCAAGCCTCTTATACACACATGACTTCATCCCATAGCCCCAGTGGGCTTACACACAGTTCACACACACACACACACACACCCACACACCCACACACACACACACACACACACACACACACACACACACAAGGCTGAGGGAGACACCAATCCCACAAACCCAGGCTCTCCTGGGAAAACCTCTACAAAATCTCCAATTACACTACAGTACAACAGGGCTGTAAATCTCTGACCTCAAAACGATTCAGATTCAATTACGATTCTTTAGGAAATAATTCAGTCACAAATTGCAGCACTATTCAATTAGATTCATTAATTCTAGTAAGATTATTTGCAAGCTACACTGAATACATAAATGTGACCAAAGAGCTATTTACACATAAGTGAAATACAGACAGTAAAAACACTTTAGAACTGAAGGTTCACAAACACAAATTCTAATAATTTCTGTAAAATTCACCAAACCTTCTCTCAACCCACTTAAATTGCATCCAGATCTTAATTATGATCTTACAGGCTACTGGATGTGGTTTAGGGCTAACTATGACTTTCTGTGAGCTTTAAACAAACAAACTTGTGTAGCTGAATGTCTTTTATGAATTTTATGTTTTTTTATTTATTTGCTTATTTACTAAACCATGTAGCTAAGCTACGCTAAACACCAAGCGCAACATATCATGGCGTTTATTTTGCGCTTTAGACTTCTAAAGAAAAGTTGTAAAATGACAAACCTAAAAGTAATTTAACACAAATCTAATAATACCACAGTCTGCTGAAGCATCTTATTAAACAGTTTGACTAGCAAAAACAAGCAAATTCACACAGCAAATGAGTTATCTCCCCAACTGGCTGACCTAATTAGCATAGCTAACGCTAACTTAGTTGTTAACCAAAAGTTAGTCGCCTGAGATAAAATGTGCACTGCAAAGTCAACTGCTTTCAGTTGGTATCCAGTTTGCCCATTTGATCATGGCAAGCCATTTTTCCCTCCGGTCTGTGTCTTTAGGAACTCTATAAAATTAAAATCCTTTATCCTCTTTCGTGTTGTCGCACCCCACGGCACAGCATATTGAAGGCATGAATCAGACAGTAGGTACCCACTATGGTGGTAGCTTCATTTGTGACGTCAGTTGCAACCCATGAATAACAGGACATTTGCTAGATTTTGTAGTAAACAATGAATGAAACATTTTCTAATGATAGCATAAACCCACATAGCATGTTTGTTGTCCAATTTTGAAACAAATTAAAATTTTACAAATTTAATCTACATTGTATAACTTGTCAGTACATACATCTTCCACACTTCTGGACATTCAGTGATTTTTCATTATTTAAAAATGGTCTGCATTGTGTATTACTAAAGTCTTCCTAACTATGAAGAAATACATTATTTTATTATATAATTTAAAATATAATTGTATATAATTTATTTATAAAAAAAAATAGAATTATTTACTAAAAAAAAGCATTAAACAAACTAGAATTTTATATTTTACATTCTTCAAAGTAGGCACCTCTTGCTTAGATGCCAGCTTTCTTGGCATTTTCTCAGTCAGCTTTATGAGGTAGTCACCTGGAATGACTTTCAGTTAACAGCTGTGTCTTGTCAAGAGTTCATTACTAGCATTCCTTGCTCTCTTAATGTGTTTGAGACATCAGTTGTGTGTCTACTTTGAATAATCTAAAATCTAAAACATATTTTGGTTTGTCTGACACTTTTAAGTTTACTACATGATCCTTCATAGTCTGGATGACTTCAATATTACTTTACAATGTAGGGGGAAAAAATCAAAACATTGACTGTGAAGGTGTGTCCAAACTTTAAATGTACTGTAAAAAGTACTATAAATGTAAAATAAAATGTTAACTATTACAAGTGATTCCAAACTTTTGAACAGTAATGTACTTCAGTTCAGTTTGGAGTTCAGTATAAATGTTAATATCACCATGCACTGTAATCCTTTACAGACAATTACTGAATAATTAAAGGGCTAACAGTGTTCAGGCAGTGTTCGTTTTTTTCCCTGATGCTCCAGTGCTGGCTTGGACCTGAGGGAACTCAATCAAACTAGGCAGTGCTAATTAAGTGGGGAGTCCAGCATCAGCAGGATGGACGGGTCAGCGCGTACACGTTTGGATCGGCCGCTCCGCCCCGCTTATTGGGCTTGAAGGCCTGCCAGAGCCCACAAAACCGCTCAGCGGATCGGCCCAAGCCTCCACAGACCGAGCGGCTGATTTATGAGTGGCTGTCGCTGTGCTGACAGTGACGCTCTGCCTCAGATTCAGAAGAGTCCGAGGAGAGGAACCCATCCACAGCTACACCACTTCATCACTTTTTCCACTCACCTAGTAGCAATAAGTCAAAAAAGAAACATATTTATCTTCAAGGCATTTCATCACTAATCTGAGGGGTTTCATCGCAAAATTAAAAGAATGGTTCTGCTCAAAATCATAGTTACTCTCACTTAGCTGATCAGCCAAGACACCAAATTTTGCTTCTTCAGTTTTTAACTGGCTAACATTGCTAACACAATAAAAAAAATATATCTCTACCCACTCCAACGACATATACATTTTAAAGGTACTGAACATTATTTCATTTCAATACACTTGGATACACAAAATACAGAAAATTCAGTCAATGTTTAATCATGGTTCACTAGCTCTTTGGTCCGTTTTTGTGCTGGAAAAAGGTCTTGTGTTCATCATCAGACCTGCCTTTGTCAATGGAAAATAACTGAAAAACAACACTATTCAAACCAGTCAGCAATCGTAACATTTTGCTCATGTCCAGGATACAGGAAAGGAAGGGATAAGGGTGAAGACCTGTACAAACATTGGTGAAAAGTTTGGACAGTGGAGAGCCCTCTGAATGCTAAACAGCATGATATTGCGCTACTCCTGCTCGATAGCTGAGGAACATATTTTTGTTGTTTTACAGAAGTAGCTCAGCATTTGTTTGTGAATGTTTGTGATAAACATAACTGGTTTGTTTAGCAGCAACAATTGTAGCACCAGTTTGCTAGCTAATGCTAACCTTGCTAAAGCTAATTACTTGCCATTACATTGTTCTCTCTATATTAGATTACCTTGGCAATACTGGTCCCTGAAGTTTGGGAGCGGAGCTTCTAAAGGAGCACTGAAGGGAAGGGTGTCTATGTTTTGCCATTGAAATCAAATATCGAGTCATTCTCCAGAATCATGTACAGCGCTTTCAATTACAGTGATTTAGGACACAGTCTGACTTAAAAGATTTTTAAGATTAAGATTTTTAATACATAAATGTTGTTCTACTGAAAAATATGTACAGTATATGCAGTCAGTACTTGGTTGGGTCTCCTTTTGCATGAATTACTGCATCGGTGTGGCGAGGCATGGAGGTGATCAGCCTCTAACACTACTGAGATGTTATGGAAGACCAGGTTATTTTGATAGCAGCCTTCAGATCATCTGCATTGTTGGGTCTGGTGTCTCTCATCTTCCTCTTGACACCAGCTCATAGATTCTCAATGAGATTTAGGTCAGGTGAGTTTGCTGGCCAATCAAGCACAATGATACTGTTGTTATTAAACCAGTTATTGATACTTTTGGCAGTGTGGGCAGGTGCCAAGTCCTGCTGGAAAATTAAATTCTCCATAAAGCTTGTCAGCAGAGGGAAGCATGAAGTGCTCTAAAATGTCCTGGTAGACGGCTGCACCGATTTTGGATTTGATATAACACAATTAACTAACCAACACCAGCAGATAACATGGCTCCTCAAACCATCCCTGATTGTGGAAACTTCACACTAGACCTCAAGCAGCTTGGATTGTGTGTGTCTCTCTACTCTTCCTCCAGACTCTGAGACCTTGATTTCCAAATGTGTGTAATGAATCCAGATGAGTTGAAATAAATAAATAAATTTTCAATTACATGTATGTTTGAATACATATAGACACTTCAGACAGCAGCAGGTCTGGTAGAAGACTGATCTTCCATCAGATTTGTACTTATTTATGATGGACATCAACCAATTCTAGATCTGAGCTGTTTGTGTAATATGTCAGATACAACATTCAATTACATTCATTAATGAGTGGGTTGTGAGGAGTGTTGCCGATGTATTATTACAGAAGTGTATAGTGGTTTATTAGTAACATTAGCCTTGCAGCTCCAGTTATAAACTAAATAAACTAAATTTGTACTCCAAACATGTCTTGTCTGATTAGCTACATCTGGGGTAAGTGGTGTAAATATGACTTTTCAATAAACCTTTCCTTTAAGTCTGTTTAATGTTTCACCATATACAGTATCACCTGATCAGTCCTATACTCAGCAGCATCAGTCTGGAAGGGGGGATTCACCTGCAGTGATTGTAGAATAATTTATAATATCAATTAATACAGTCATAAATAAAGTATGCACTCATTTTTTGGTCTAAAATGTACAAAGTTAAAATGTAAATGGTGTCATTGTAAGTCACTACAGTTTTGTGTAAAAGTTAGTGTACCCCTGGTCAGTGGTGTAGCACCAAATTCCGGGCCCTATTCACAACAATAGTGCCTAGGCCCAAACCCCCCACCCCTATTACTAAATACTATTTAGTTTAATATTTAAAAGAAACAAAATCCAGACTTTTCATGGGTCCCCACTTGGGGTCCTGCTAACACAGTTCCATTTTTCACCCCACTGCGATGCCCCTGGTTAAACTACGTTTATTGATTTCTAAGTCAATCCATCTTCTACAGAGAACAGACTTCTGCACGTTTGAACACTCAAACAATCTTTATATACTGAATTTAATATAAAATGTGACCTGCGTAAAATGATACATATTTATAATAAAGATTGATGGTTAACTTATATTCACTTAGAAAATCAACAGGTTGTGTAATAAGGGTTTAAACTGATTTTCACAGAATAAATAAAATGATGATGATGATGGTGATGGTGATTATTATTATTATTATTATTATTATTATTATTATTATTATTATTATTATTATTAAATTAGATTCAGATCCAACTTTTTGCCAATGTGGTTTGCAGACAACGGAATTTGACCTCCACATTTAACCCGTGCAGTGAAACACACACACGAGTTAACACACTAAGCTGTGAGAACATGAGCCTGAAGCGGTGGGCAGCCTTATCCATGATGCCCAGGGAGCAGTTGGGGGTTAGGCGTCTTGCTCAAGGGCACTTCAGTCATGACCTGCCCGGGGATGGAACCGGCGACCTTCTGGTCATTAAACCAGGTCCCTATTGTTGTTGTTGTTGTTGTTGTTGTTATTGCCCCTGTAGTAATCTCAGTATTCAGAATTGAAATATTCTTCATTTCACAAAAATTTAATTGAGTGAATTGACTGGTTTAATCTGAGATTTCATGATCTAATCAATCACAATCAATCAAATCATTTTGTGATCAGATTTACATCTCTTTTATTAATTCAAGGTCATTATTTGCCCTGACCTGATCCTACTGGACAATTCAGTGGCTTGGATGATGTGAACAACCTTCATAGATCTTTTTGTAGTCATTTCTGCATTCATTGGAGTGTCTAGACAGCACCACAAAGCTTATTTTTGTAGCATTTTTAAAGCAGCCTGAGCCTCGTAACCTCAGCCGTAGACATGTGAAAACAGAGCAGAGCGTAATATACTGTAAGATTCATTAAAAATGGAAAAGGCCAGTACTCTCTATTAAAATCAAAGTCTTTTTCTCAGGCCGTAACACAGTGCTGGACAGACTCGCTCTAAGCCCTGATCTTGAGTACATGCTGTAATCCCAACCTCAAAGGAAGCCATCTGAAAGCCGTGCACATTCGAGACGGCTACGTTTCAATTCGAATTTGGACGTGGAGTACAGAAGGGACCTACACGCAGGGCAGAGTGAGAGACGGGTCCTGTCCCAATCCTGTTAAGATACCTGATTTGTCTCCTGCGCTGCTCTTGCCCTGTCAGAATCATTTCCTCTGCTGTCTGGTTGCGTGTAGGAAACGTGTCCAGCCCTGGCCCGGCCTGTCCTGCGCTGCGCTTTCTTTCCTTGGCTGCTGAGCCCGAGTGGTTTTATGGCACCCTGTGCTTTCCTCAGAGCTGAAACTATCTCCCCTTCTGCCGCCGCTTTGTTCAAAACATAATCTTACAAGCACGCAACATTGCTGTACCATAACAGTAACAACAACTCTGAGTAAACAGCCCAGATCCAACCACATTGTGTCAATCATGGATCTAGTTCTTGCTTGAGGTCTGAAAATACATCCATCTGAAGGTTTTAGAAGGTCTTGGAATTTATTATAAAAATATTAAATAAAGTAGGCCCCTGTGGAGCCACCAGCATGGGTCACTGACCTTCCAGCTGGACCAGAAGACTCCTCTACATGTGCTGCTTATGAGTGGCTGGGTGAACAGCCCTCCCTCTTTTAGTCCTGATAAGATAAGATGAGCCTTTATTAGTCCCACAGTGATGTATTTTATTTAGCTGGTGATGGTAGTTTCTTGTTAGATCTACTCAGTCTTACATCTGGAACACCCTCTCACAGTAAAGTCTGTTACCAGTCCTGAACATAATTCTCACTCTACTTGTGTTCAAGAACCTCTGATGGGGTGCTAATCTGATTACTTACATTAGATTTATCTGAATACTTCTGCCTAATGATTAGGATCACTGAGCCTCTTTATCTGTTGTTATATATCTATTAGTCTCTCTTTTATCTAACTTTATTTGTTTAGTGTTGTTTTTTGCTGCCCACACTTCAGTCTTGGTTCTTCTTAAGGTTCCTCTTCTCTGGCTTGCTCACGAAAGGCTTGGAGACAGATTCTGTTTGTAGAGCTGATTTTCTGTAAAGCTGCTGGGTGACAACACACATGTACAAATAAATCTGAATTGTATTTTGCAATAGAGATTTTTTGTAAATATGTTAAACTGATTGAAATGTATTGACAGGCTTAAAAATGAAAGTAAAAATAAATAAAAAAAAACAGTTCACGACTGACCAGCACTAACTGGGCTTGAATGTCCGATTAAATTGTAATAATGCTTAATAGAGTTTGGAATAATTTTTGGCCAGAAAAATTAGTTGTACTTAAAAAGTATAACCATAAATTTAAAAAAATATAAACATTTATATATAATGGTTCTAAATATATGTATTTAGAACCATAGGAAGGCACAGAACCATTGCATGCTTAATGGTTTTGTGCCTGGTGAAATTGTTCTTCAGATTGATGGAGAATATGTTGTATCACAGCCTTTTATACCTCCAAAAACAGTTCAACTGTAGACCTCTGTAGTTGTGTTGCTATTCATTAGTCCTGTTAGGAGTTCCAAGTCTAAGATCTTCTCTAGAAGAACTTTCAAAGGAGTTTCAGTAAACAACACTGTTATGAAAATGTTTTAAACCTGATATGTTTTTTTTCTAATGGGAGATATTTTTAAAGATATTTATTATTGGATTATCATTGGATCATCTGAGTGATGAGCTTGTTAGAGAGTTGAAAGTGAGAAATAAAATGAATATTGCTACAGGCAAGCTAACACTGCGATGCATTGAACTGACATTATCACACTGCCAACCACACCCCAATACCCACATAATACTTTGGCAGTAGTAGCTACAATGTGAGTAACTGGTGTTATTATATTACAGTACAGTATTAAAGTTTAATAGCAAATTTCATGTGTAGACTCCATGTAATAATTAAAAAAAAATAGAATGCTGCATAAATGTAGCACAGAGCTAATACATGGACTACAGAATAACCCTCAACTTTAGGGGTCTATTATTACAAGCTGGGTTATCGTTCCTAGGCTTGGGGTTGACAGACAATGCCATCATCCATCATAGACAGGCATACATCACAATCTTGCATCAGCACTGTGATGCCACCTCCCTACCCTTTTCTTCAGCAGGTGTCATTCCTCTGAAATGTTGAAGCTTTCCTGGAATGTCACTGTGACTTTCAGTTTTACTTTCACTTTTATCACTCGATGTTGGGAACATTAGGCTCTCATATAAAACACATGCAGCTGTTTAAACACTCACACATTTCCATCTTAATGCCAAATTGTATTTTTCTTATTCGTCAATGAAAAGTGCTTTTCAGCAAAGAAGTCACATCATGGTTAAGGTGCAAATGCCAACAGACTCACTAATTGGCATCTTGTCCTATATATTTTTCTAAAAATAAGTACAAAAAAATCACGTTTTTAACAAATCATTAATAATATTTCACAAACTTCAGGAAATACACAACTGAAAGGTGGCAAACCCTTGATTTGACTTTTTTTTTTAAGCCTACAGTATCTAAAGGGTTTCTGCAGGCCAAGTAGTAAGGAAGCAAGGCCTTTAGTAAGGAAAACTGGGATGAGCAAAACAAATGTGCAAAAAGTAGAAATATGAAAAAATATTATTTATCCATTGTGATTCCCTGGAGACTTTGTCATATGCCAGTTAAATAGACATTGGCCAACTCAAATTGTAACAGTAGCAGAAACTTTTTTGGTGCTATACAGAGCCATTTCTCTATGCAAAGAGCCATTTACGCAAGCCTTCTTATGTTTCTCTTACTGAAGAATCCTTTTTTGTCAGTTATGCCAGTTCGATTTAAAAAGCTGTTCCCGTCCTGTCTGCTGTTGTATCCTGCGGCTCTTGGCCTGTTCTGTCTCTGGGGAGAGTATATATTTTTCTCCTTTTTCGTCCTCCTGTGGGATTGGGGAATGTCTCGGGATTTCTGCTGAATTCTTGTCCAAATGTCATCCTATAACACGGGAGTTTTACCACCACAGAAGTCTCCACCACAGCTCAAATCTGAACATTATTCGACACCAAGAGCGAACTACAAACGCTAAACGAGTTTCTAAACCAACCGTGGCCCGGCTGACTGCTTCTAAAGCTGCAATTCAAACGCAGCAGTCAGCAAAATTAAATACAACATGGCAGTGCACACTGTTACAAATGCCATGTTGGCAGTACAACATTACACACTAAATGTTTCATGCACTTTATATGTACTCACGCATGCTAGGGCAGAGCTGAAAGAACAAAGGAGCAATTACTGATTCAATCCTGAGAGAAGCACCTTTGAATAATAGTTCAAATAATGTGTAATACTGCAATATAATTATCTAAGGATGTACTGGAATTTCAAAAATTAGGTTCTGAAAGAGAAAAAATAGAAAATGTAGACAAAACAAAATACATGAACTAAAATAAACATGCCAACAATCACGTGTCAGGTTACAACACATTACATTTGATTTAAATGTGAATTATTATTAACATCAGTGATTAAAACCACCGTGTCCTTTTCTTTCTTGCCCCGGTCAGTGCAAATGCATTCAAACAGATTAAAGGACAGTGAAAATGTCAGACATGTGGAACCATTTCACGGTGTCTACAAAGAGCATTACACAAGATTTGCAATCACTGTTATTGTCAAGTTTAAAAAAGGCCTGAAGCTTCTTCACTACAGTTTTGTTCTGATTAAATATCAACTTCAGAAATAAAAGTATTTTAAAAGTAAAAATAAATATATCAATTTAATACAATTTCTGATTAAGTATGTCATTTGTTTTGGTTTCAGTTTCAGTCAAAAACTAAATCATTTCACTGCATTACAATGAAACATCCTAATAAATTTTACCTGTTCATCTACTGTAGTAGTGTTGTGTACATCTACAAAAGAAATTACTTAATTACTTATTACCATTAAAATAAAACAATTTAGCACTTAATTATTATTAATTTCCATTACCAAGTTATCTGCTACAGTGAGGAAAATAAGTATTTGAACACCCTGCGAATTTGCAAGTTCTCCCACTTAGAAATCATGGAGGGGTCTGAAATGTTCATCTTAGGTGCATGTCCACTGTGAGAGACATCATCTAAAAGAAAAAATCTGGAAATCACAATGTATGATTTTTTAACAATTTATTTGTGTGTTACTGCTGCAAATAAGTATTTGAACACCTGCCAATCAGCAAACATTCTGGCCCTCAAAGACCTGTCAGTCCGCCTCTAAAAAGTCCACCTCCATTCCATTTATTATTCTAAATTAGAAGCACCAATTTGAGGTCGATAGCTGCATAAAGACACCTGCCCACCCCACACAATCAATAAGACTCCCAACTACTAACATGGCTAAGAACAAAGAGCTGTCCAAAGACACCAGAGACAAGATGGTAAACCTTCTCAAGGCTGGAAAGGGCTACGGGGCAATTGCCAAGCAGATTGGTGAAAAAAGATCAACTGTGGGAGCAATTATTAGAAAATGAAAAAAGCTAAACATGACTGTCAATCTCCCTCTGACTTGGGCTCCATGCAAGATCTCACCTTGTGGTGCATCAATGATCCTAAGAAAGGTGAGGAATCAGCCCAGAACTACACGGGAGGAGCTGGTCAATGACCTGAAGAGAGCTGGCACCACTGTTTCCAAGGTTACTGTGGCTAATACACTAAGACGTCATGGTTTAAAGTCAGGCATGGCAAGGAAGGTTCCCCTGAGCACACGTCCAGGCCCGTCTTAAGTTTGCCCATGACCATTTGGGTGATCCAGAGGAGCCATGGGAGAAAGTGCTGTGGTCAGATGAGACCAAAATAGAACTTTTTGGTCTTAATTCCACTCGCCATGTTTAGAAGACGAAGAATGATGAGTACCATCCCAAAAACATCATCCCTACTGTGAAGCATGGGGGTGGAAGCATCATGTTTTGGGGGTGTTTTTCTGCACATGGGACAGGATGACTGCACTGTATTAAGGAAAGTATGACCGGGGCCATTTATTGCAAGATTTTGGGGAACAACCTCCTTCCCTCAGTTAGAGCATTGAAGATGGGTCGTAGCTGGGTCTTCCAACATGACAATGACACAAAGCACACAGCCAGGATAACCAAGGAGTGGCTCTATAAGAAGCATATCAAGGTTCTGGAGTGGCCTAGCCAGTCTCCAGACCTAAACCCTATAGAAAATCTTTGGAGGGAGCTCAAACTCTGTGTTTCTCATTGTCAGCCCAGAAACCTGACTGATCTGGAGAAGATCTGTGTGGAGGAATGGGCCACAATCCCTGCTGCAGTGTGTGCAAACCTGGTGAAAAACTACAGGAATTTTTTCTTTTAGATGATGTCTCTCACAGTGGACATGCACCTAAGATGAAAATTTCAGACCCCTCCATGATTTCTAAGTGGAAGAACTTGCAAATTCGCAGGGTGTTCAAATACTTATTTTCCTCACTGTATGTTCTTATTATTAAATATTGTAAATAATGAGAATTTATATCACCACCTCATTATTTTAGCTCTAAATTCTGAGAACATCTCAAAATAATGATGTAGTGTCTCAAAATAGACTTCATATCTTAAAACAAAGACATTCAATAAATAATGTATGTAAATGAGTTTCCATAATTACAACTACCAAACAACAGACCAAATCTGTTACTAGTTACTCTGTGAAACTTTAGTTTGTAGATCTTTTCAGTGAATGGAAATAAGTTTTGCTGATTTATTTTGAGGTACTACCCTGCTAGAGATCCAGTTCTCTGTATGAATCACTCCTTTATGTTGTTATAAGTAAATGATCTCCATCTGACGTCCTTGTCCAATGCCGATCTCATGAACTGCTGCCCAATAAGATGAAAAACACATATGAAGTCTGATCTGATTCGTCAGACTTGAAAGCACCTACAAATGGAGCTTAAATGCGAATGGAAAAGGTCAGATTTAAAGTGTGCTTTTGCTGTTCAGACAGAAAAGAATCTGCCCTGCTCAAACTGAATATGCCAAAAAAATCTGATTTGGTCTGTCTGAACAACACCTTACAAATATGCGCATCACAGCTCAGTCTATATATAGTGTATAATTGTATCCTGTAGGCCCGAGCTGGAAGCAGCTGGACATAGCCGATCCCAGAGGGATGAGAGAGAGAGAGAGAGAGAGAGAGAGAGAGAGAGAGAGAGGGAGGCTGATTCAGATGGAGCTCCTCTACATCCGTGGAGACAGACAGACAGGCCGGTCCGCTGGCCCTGGGCTCCACAGCTGCCAATCAGCAATAATCTCCTGCAATATTACCCTCGATGTCATCAGCTTCAGCTCAAACTAACTCCAAATGCTAACCACGGACTAGCAACACATTCCAGCATGCAAACCTTCACATACAGCTCTGCAGATGATCATTTTCTCTGCTTTTACTATTTATATGTCTGCGTTTGTTTTATTCTATAAACTACTGACAGCATTTCTCCCAAATTCCAAAAGAAATAATGACCCATATTTATTAAGCCTGTCAGAGTAAGAACGCTATGATCAGGTGTCACACAAAAGACTTAAACTGATCCCTGATCAACGCCCTTAATCTAAGAAGTTAGTCAACAGTCATTTAGAACATTTTTTACAAAAATTGCTGAAAATAATTGAAGTTTTAGAGTTTCTCTCTTTTGTCTCTCTGTGTCTCTCTTTTAACTTTCTTCTGAATGTCTCTCACTTTGTCTTTCTTTCTGTCTCACTTTTTCCTGTTCTCTGTCTGTCTGTCTGTCTCTAACCTTGTCAATGTCTGCCTCTCTATCCATCTCTAAACTTCTCTCTTTCTCTATCTCTAACCTCTCTCTATCTCTAACCTTCTCTCTCTCTCTATCTCTAACCTTCTCTCTCTCTCTATCTCTAACCTCTATCTCTAACCTTCTCTCTCTCTATCTCTAACCTTCTCTCTCTATCTCTAACCTTCTCTCTCTATCTCTAACCTTCTCTCTCTCTCTCTATCTCTAACTTTCTCTATCTCTAACCTTCTCTCTCTCTCTATCTCTAACCTCTCTTTATCTCTAACCTTCTCTCTCTTTCTCTATCTCTAACTTTCTCTCTCTCTC
>BRDA01020586.1:1699-14605 GCA_036984385.1 Crenuchus spilurus
ATATATATATATATATATATATATATATATATATATATATATATATATATGTCACGGGAGGTATCAATAAACGTGGGGACCAATTCTTCACAAGAAACCGAAGATTATTTAATAAAAAATTCTTTTTATTATATCCTGTTTTTTCTCTTTTGAGATTCGAAATTAGGTTCACAGAAATAAACCACCCTTTTTTTAGTGTGTAATTCTTTATTTAGAAAACTTACTTTAGTACACACGGTGTTAATAACCGTGGGAACCAAAATCATGAAACATGTTGGAGGAAAACGGTTGTTCTGTCGTGAATTAGAAGAGTATATTGAATATATATATATATATATATATATATATATATATATATATATATATATATATATATATATATATAACAAAATGTTGTAGACAAACGTGTCTATATGCTCAGAAAAATACCAATAATATTAAAATAAGTAGCAATTGATAGTTGAGCCTTTCCTCTTTAATTAGTATTAATCAATACTTTAGTATACTATTAAGTGTGCTGCTGATGGATTTAACACATCCATGCTGGACATCAAAAAAGAACATCTGAGACCAAACTTTGTTCTTCAAATTATAAGAGCTAGAACTCCCCCCCCCCCCAAGATGAGCCATGTCTTAGTCTTTTAGTATTTGTTTATTCTAATGAACTGTTGAGCTTTAACAAGTCACACTTATAACTAAGATTAAGACTTTTATACAGTACTGTGTATACAGATTTACAGACACACACACATATGCACATGTGGAATTACTCTCTAAAGACAGACAGTTGTGCAAAAAACAAAAAAAAAACAATCTTAAATTCAGGAAATAAATTGAAACTGCAGTAGAAATGTGCAGAAAATATTTTATTTTTTTTCTGTGGAAGAGAACCAAAGTTTGAGATATTTTAACTTAGAAATGCCATGAAATGTCTGTTTTTACCAACATTTATTTTGACAAAATGTTATACAAATGTAATAAAAAAGCAAATAATTTATAATAAATTGTAAATTGAACACACCTACACACACACACACACACACACACACACGCACACACACACACACACACACTCTCTGCAGACAGCCACAGAGACCTGAGCTGTGATTCGGTGGTGCGGACGTGCGCTTGACAGAGCCGATCACTGAAGCACAAAATACCCCACATTGATCAATGGAGTGAAATTTTGGAACCAAAGGTTGCATGTGTGTGTGTGCGTGAGTGTGTGTGTGTGTGTGTTTGTGTGTGTAAGGTCTTGCCACTATTCACTGATCTCATGGCTAACATGGTCCAACTCCACAGACTTTCAGCGAAAGGTCTCTTTAACTTCTGCTTCACTCCAGGACTGACCACTGCAGGGTCTGTGTGTGTCCTGCAAGCCAATGCCAGGGCTAACTCTTAATGAGCCTGGCACAGGGCAGCCTGAAGACAGAGACTGTTGTCCATCAGGCCTTCAGCACACACACACACACACACACAAGCCTATAGTGTCACCACTTCACTGAAAACATCAGTATATTACGTTTCGTACACAGTTCTACATATTACCTAATAAAAAGGCTTGAATTACTTGGAACAACAGAATCAATATCATATCACATCAAATCCTGTTTATAGTCACTTCACATTTACACAGGTGTACAACAAATATCATTAAAACATTAAATATATAAGCAACCACTTTGTTCATAATTGAATTAAAAAAGGTAACTCACGTCGTTTATATTCATTACACATAAAGTGACATTACTGTAAGTCTACTTCTGTGTAAGTGTTGACCAGTATGACTTATAGCTCAAATTCACAATTTAAAATGATTAGAATATTTGAGTAAATTACTATTCTAACAGTATCAACAATTACTTTAAATTTAACTTTACACATTTCAGTTTATGTGTAATAAATATAAAATATATGACTGTGTACATTTTTAGTTCAATTATGAACAGACATTTGAACAGTATAATTTTTAGAGATGTGGTAATGTTTACATGTTAATATGTACCACTATTGCACTGTTTTCCCTAATATACAGTTCTTATGACATTAAAATCATTTATGTTTTTATTATTTATGTTATGATATTTACAGATATACACATTTCCATGGATATTTGGATTCCATTTGGTGAGTCTGAGTAGATAAAAGGAGGAGTGTGTGTGTGTGTGCATGTGTGTGTGTGTGTGTGTGTGAAAAATTGAACAAAAAGGTTCTTTAAAGAACTTTACACAGCAGATTACATTACAATACATTGACGCTTTAAGAGGTTAAAATGCTATAATAAATTGTGTTTAATATGACCAAATAACCGTGATTTCAGCTGATGAGCTAAAGCCATACAGCCTAAAGCCATTAGAGTCATTGTTGCCTTGCTGGGCAAACAATATTAGAAGATTATGACTCTGTGGCTTGTTCTTTGCTTTGTTTGGCTGTAATTTGTACTTGCTCGGTAATGAAGTGTGGAATGGGCCAGTGTGCAGGCCTGAGCCGGGCTAATGGAGGCTTGGTGTGTTTTGTGTGGTGTTAAATTGTCTGTCACTAAGGCCTACATCACTGCTTAGAGTGTAGCAGACTCCACCACAGCCCCACAGCACACAGCTTGTGTATTACACCCACTGTAACGTGTGCTGTCTTCCCGCTCCTGAGCCATATGATACTTTGAACAGTGAGATAAAGCCCAGGCTGGGACACAGAGGAGCTGCTGGATAAAGCCCCAGTCCAGTCTGTGCTGTGTCCACTCCGGTCTGAATGAATATAAAGCAATTTGGAGCCAAACAGTGGCACATCAATTACTAAATGTGCACCAGTGGCTACTGCTGCTGGAAAACCTGTTAAATGACCTGACAGTAAGAGTCCAGCTTGGATTATAATAGCCAAGACATTTTGGGCCTGTGCTGAATATCAGTTCAAATAAGCCTGACTATATAATGGATATACACGTTCCAAAGTTTCATTAGAAATCATTAAAATCAATACAAATAAACATGATCCAGTATGACATAATTCTGAGTGGCAAAAGTATGTGAACCTGTAGGATTAGCAGTTAATTTGAAGGTGAAATTAGAGTCAGGTGTTGATGACAATGACAATCAGGTGTTTGTGGGCATCCTGTTTTATTTAAAGAACAGGAATCTATCAAAATCTGCAAAAGGACAACAATGCAAAAAAAGAGAAAAATCTAAGCTTTAATTCTAATGCCTTTATTTGGTGGGGAAAAAATCACATATTAAGAAATAAATCTTTTGAATGAAATCATGTGTTCCACAATTATTGGCACCCCTGATGTTAGTACTTTGTACAACCTCCTTTTGCCAACAAGACAGCACTTAAATCTGGAAAATACAGAAAGAGGGATCTTCGACAATTCCTCTTTGCACAACCTCTCTAAATTGTCCAGAGTCCTGGGTATTATCCTATGCACTCTCCTCTTCAGCTCACCCCACAGGTTTTCTATTGTATTGAGGTCTGGGGACTGAGATGGCCATGAGAGGAGCTTGATTTTGTGCCTTGTGAACCATTTTTGAGTAGATTTGACCACATGTTTAGGGTCATTATCTTGCTGAAAGACCCAGTGATGACCCATCTTCAGCTTTTGGACAGAAGCCACCAGATTCTGATTCAAAATGTCCTGATATTCATGAGTTTATGATCCCACGTATCCTTACAAGGTTCCCAGGTCCTTTGGAGGAGAAACAGGCCCACAACATCACTGATCCTCTCCCATACTTAACAGTGGGCATGAGGTGTTTTTCTGTGTACTCATCCTTAGTGTTATGCTTACAGTGTTTGTTACCAAAAAGCTCTGTCTTAGTCTCATCTGACCAAAGGACATGGTTCCAGTTAAAATCCCAGTACCACTTGGCAAACTCCACCCATTTACGCTGATGAGTATAACTCAGAAAAGGCTTTCTCCATGCATGCCTCCCAAACAGCTTGTTGGCATGTATGATGGTTGGTTGGGAGACCTTGTAACCCCAAGATGCTACCATTTGATTAAATTTTCTTACAGTGAACTTTTTACTTCTCTTACCATCCTTCTAACTGCGTGTGGTGGCAAGATACACTTTCATCCTCTTCCAGGCTTGTTTGTCACAGTTCCAGATGTTTTGAACTTTTTGATGATTGCTCTGACTGTAGATAAGGGCATCTGCAGGTGAGTGGCTATTTTCTTGTAGCCATTGCCTGATTTATGAAGGTCAACACACATCTACCTCACTTGAATAGTGTGTTCTCTTGTCTTTCCCATGTTTAAGAGTGAGTAAAGAAATATGCCTTTGTGTGATGCCATATTTATACCCCAGAGAAACAGGAAGTGATAAATTACTAATTGAAGGTTCCTAGATACTTTGATCCACTTTATAAACTACAGTAGAAATGACATAAATTGTTCAAATACATTTATTTCCAAGAAATTGTTAAGGGTGCCAATAATTGTGGAACATGTCATTTTATGGGAAATAATTATTTCTTCGTCAGGATTTTTTCTTTCTTTTTTTTCAGTTGCATTGAAGATTGCTTTTTTCTAAACTCTTTCAGAGTGAGATTATTCTTCTGCAATAAAAAAATTTTTTATTTTAAGGCTTCTAACACATTTTAACTAGGGGTGCCAATAATTATGGAGGGCACTGTATATATATATATAGGAGCCGAGCTCGTTAGCTGGATGCATTTTCCCCATAAGAATACATGTAAAACTGATTAATCTGTGTCAGCCGGCCAATATACAGTATACTTTAATATGCTAAATAATGTGATTATATGGGTTTTTAAAACATAAATGAGACGACGACGACGCTCGTGTAGGCTGGCCGCTAAGGAAAGCAGAGCGACGGTACTCGTGTAGGCTGGCAGCTAAGGAGGACAGGAGGATGGGCGTACGTGTATGGCATGGTTACACTTATCATATGAAAAGTAAAAGTAAAATTTATCTAACTTTCTTGTTCACTACCTTTTGCTACCTTAGCGTCGCTTTCACTAGCACTTTCACTTTCACTGGACAGCGGTCATAGGTATTGACTGACCTCTTCTACGGTAGCATCTAGGAGATGCTACGATCGCAGCACCCCTAACGATTTGGCATTCTTGAACAAATTTACACTACTTGTTACTTGGAATTTTACTCGTTACCTGGAACAAAAATATTCAGAGATCTCGACTCATTACCTGGAATACTCGTTAGTAGGGATGCTCGTAAGTAAAACATATTTTGGTTTATTTAACACTTTTAAGTTTACTACATGATTCCTTATGTGTTCCTTCATAGTCTGCATGACTTTATATATATATATATATATATATATATATATATATACACACACACACACACACACACACACACACACACACACACACACACACACACACACACACCGAACTCATGTAACTATTTCCTATCACAGTAACATAATGATTTCTCAGACAATACAGCGTGAGGACTCAATGGTCACTCATTCAGCAGCAGTGTACACACTGAGATTTCTCTTGACTACCTCAATCTTTACATGGTATTATGAACTGTAGATGTTAAAATACCTCAATTCTTTACAATCTTACACTGAGATTGTCTTTGAACTGACAGACAATTCTTTCACCAAGTTTGGCCCAAAGTGGTGAATCATGACCCATTCTTGCTTGTAAAGACCTTTGGTGGCATTATTTTATGCTAAATTTTGATTAACTCACCTGTTACCAGTTACATTGCTAATTGTTGAACAAGTACAGTGTTACTTCTACTTTTCAGTCTCATTTTAGTCTCTGTCCCAACTTTTTTGTGTGTGCTTACAGGCAGAAAATGAAAACACAAATCTTTTCTCTGTCCTTTTGTCTATGATATTAAAGATTAAGTGAATTAACAAATTACAGATTTCAGTTTTTATTGCATTTTTTAGAAAGTGTCCCAACTTTTATGGAAATGTGGTTTGTATCACAGTACATTGAATCATAACTTCTGTATCATGATACATACAGAACCAGTCAAAAGTTCTCATTCAGTGTTTTTCTTTTTTCTTTCTTTTCTACACTGTAAATGAACGCTGAAGTCATGCAGCCTATGAAGGAACACATAAGGAATCATGTAGTAAACTTAAAAGTGTTAAACAAACCAAAATATGTTTTAGATTTTAGATTCTTCAAAGTAGGCACAAAACTGATGGTAAAACATCAGTAATGAACAATTGACAAGACACAGCTGTTAACTGAAAGCCATTCCAGGTGACTACCTCATAAAGCTGACTGAGAAAATGCCAAGAAAGCTGTCATCTAAGCAAGAGGTGCCTACTTTGAAGAATGTAAAATATAAAACATATTTTGGTTTGTTTAACACTTGCTTGTTTACTAAATAATTACATGTGTATTTCTTCATAGTTTGGATGACTTAATTATTGTGTTAATCTATAATGCAGACCGTTTTTGAATAATGAAAAACCACTGAATGTCCAGAAGGTGTGTCCAAATATTTGACTGGTACCATATGTCAAGTTCTTACCAATATGCATCCCTAAAGAGTAGTCAAGAATAAAAAAAAACTAAATATATTTACTTTGTTATACTGACAAATATAATATCAAATCTGATCAAAATCTTATATTTTTTTTCTTTTAATATAAGAATATTATAAGATTACTTACCTTATATTTAAATGTTCTTCATTCTTTTTTATATAGTTAGGTGGTATTATTTCACTCTGGCAGATCATTTACATTGTTTTAAACATTGCTTATTGTTTATTAATATTACATTTATGTAGTTTATTTCAATTCATTACATAAATTGACAGAAGTCAAATGTGAAAAAGTGACTTACCACTAGTCTGTTATGATGTATTAGATTCAATCAATCACTTGGAAATATACTGATCATTTTTCAGTGTAGTTGAGAATTTTCAACTTAAATATATTAACATGGAGTTTAACCAGGTTGCAACAAAAAATAAATAACTGTGCAAGCAAAAACGATAAAAGAATTTAAAAGACAAAATTAAAAGGGGGAAATAAAATAAACTCATAACAATAAACTCACTATATTGTCATCATGAATGATTAAACAGGCAAAGTTTAAACAGTCAAGTAATTATATTATAGAAGAAACAAGTAGAAAGTAATAAAAGTTCAGATTAAGAAATAAAATAATAATGAGTGAAATTATAGTTAAATAAAATTTATTAAAATAAAAAGAATAATAGAACTGAAATTAAGCTAATGGAATCTGATAGAATAAGAGAAAAAACATAAGAGTAAAAAAAAATCAAAACAGTTACAGGCTGTCTGGAGGTGGTCACACATTCTTATATATAATACAGTGGGTGTTTTCTGCAGATATGTGGTCAGCAGTAAAACAGCAGCAGGTCTGAACACTCACCTTTATTGCATTCAACACAATTCTCTGAGTAATCTCTGCTGAATGAGGCCAGTCAGTGTGACCAACAATGACCCTGAACCAGAGAGAGTACTGAGGACAGCCCGGGGGATTATCCAGTCCTGCAGGGTCTCACACACACACACACACACACACACACACACACACACACACACACACACACACACACACACACACACACTGTGATTCAGAGCATGGCCATCGTCACCACCTCTGACCCCCAGTTGACTCCTCTGGGTCATTGTTGCAGAGGAATCTAAAAGTCTTCTGAATAGTAGTGCACAGTTTTCATTAGGACTGTTTATTGGTAAGAACCTGTCGATACTACACATATCACAATACAGGAGTCACAATATAATATAGTGTGATTTATTGCATTACTGTAATAAAAGTTATATATTGTGACTTTTTAAATGTAATGTTGGAAGAATGACTGAAGATCAATTACAAAACCTGTTAGAGCTTAAACACAACACACAAAGTAAACTAGTTATTTAAAGTCAATACTGAGAATTGGTATAATATAAAACATATTATCCTTAAATGTATCAACATTTTAATAAACTTCTAATTTCCATACCCTTTCAGTAACAATTAAAAACAAGCAAATGTAAACAAGTCAGTTTAAGACTATACATATATACATATAGTACTATACATACTACATAGACTATACATATACATATAGTACTATAGTACAGTTTTAATGCTGTCTAAATTAATCTATTATTGACTGTCCTATCACAAATAGATTTTATTAGCAACAGTTGTTCAATAATACATGTAATAATTTACATTTACAGTATGATCAAAGCAAGATCAATCCTAAAGAGATCTCACAATCACATATAGGGCATAGAAATGTAACCAAAATTGACTATTACATGATGGTGCTTTGAAGTGTCATCATTTCACATTAATGTTGCACGCACAGAAACACAGGCCCCAAAGATAAATTAAGCATTTATTTGTTTATCAGTTTCTGACATAATGTGAAAGTGTATGTTGGTCTTTACAATGTTTGTAAATATAATGATAAATGGACTAAAAGAAACAGCCCAGCATGACTTAAAATAATGCCTGGTTCCATTAACTTTCATTAAAAGTAAAGCAAGTTATCCTTCTCCTGTAAAGTTGTTATTTTAGAAACTATCTGTTTTTGCAAATAAACTAAAATATAAGTTAAATCTTTTTGCTCAATGTATTTATTTATTATTTAAATACACACTATGGGATTATTGTCAATAATAATGGTTTCATAACATGGGATAATTATAATGACATTTTTATTTTTAAGGACATTTTTATCCACATGCATCTGGGACATAATCATCAGGAATGCTTTGTGTGTGTTTTGCATCAATATTTCCTTTGACCTTTTATTACTATGTGAATTTAAAAGCCTTATTTCTTTTAGTTAACACATTTCCAAAAAGGAGAATATTTAATTTTTGATTTTTTTTTTTTTACCTTCCTAATGTTTTTGATTCTATACCATTTTGTAAAATACTGCTACTACTACTACTATTACTACTACTACTACTACTACTACTACTACTACTAATAATAATAATAATAATAATTATTATTATTATTATTATATAAAGCTATTTGTCTTTTTTCTATTTCAATTATGACCATTGTTGGACATTTCTGCTTACAACAAAGCATAATATTATGTAATAAAATACTTTGAATAGCTTCTAATGACTTTTTAATTAATAATTTCATTGTGCATATTAAATATGTCTTAAAACAAGACTAGAACTCAGGATGTGGGGTACTGGAGAATACTGAAACAGCACAGTACACAGCACAAGAGACCCAGGAGAAGGAAAAGAGAGAGAATACAGAGAGAAAATAGAGAAAGAGGGAAAGAGGAGAACAGATAGAAGAGTGCAGTGTCTCCCCCTGAGTGGGGTCCTGCACAGCTGTGCCCGGAGTGGGGCCTGTCACACACGTTTAGGCTGACAACCACTCGCTGCTCATTAAGACCCTGCACAGGTCAGTGGGTGACAGAGGGGGTGGAGGGGGGGGCAGCACGGTCCACTGAACACCCCTCAACACACTCACACACACACACACACACACCCTTCAGCACACTGGGAAAAGGTGTCCCCCACCTTATCTGATCAGCTTGTAGCAACAAACCCATTCTCTCCACTCGGCAGGCTCGGAGACCATGTTTCTAATTAAGTGCTATTGTCACACCAGGACCGATGAAGACATGCCCTTTCACACACACATACACATACACACACACACACACACACACACACTCACAGTTACGAGGTCTTCATCATGTCATGTGAACGGCCTCCTGATGGGGACACTTCAGAAGTGATCTTTGCCAGAGTTCACTGGAACGAATATTTCATTCATATCTCAATCTGCTGCACAATCAGGGAAAAATCACTTTTAACACTAAAACACATACATTATGCAAAAGTCTGCACAGCTAAATACTAAAAACGATAGGTGCCACTTTGAAAATAAGTAAAACTCAAAGCAGATGCAGATTTAGTCTCATTTTCAAATGATTTGTACTACAACAGTTTACCGTTAGGAATACAGAATGCCCCATTCATTTCTTTACACAAACATTGGTAAATAACTTTAATACTAATGAAGATCTGGTGATGAAATTTAGACTAAACATACCTCAGTCTGTGTGAAAAAGTCTGACATGCACAATTACAAGTCTGCACTTTACATGGAGTACTAACAAAGCCTGGTTTCACTTGTCTGGATACATAAATACATTACACTAAACACTACTTCATCCCGAGTAGGTTGATGTTTGGTGAGCGGTGTTGCAAAAAAGCATTACTGGACTGATTTTTCTCAACACCACCATTGCCACTATGTAAATGTGACCAATTTCATTGACCAATTGGATGGAGGAACTCAGGATTGGTCATTTTCACCAGGATGGAGCAATGTGCAACATGTCACATGTAAGCATTTACATGTTACCAGACTTCACTTAAGGGACATATATGTTGTAACGTCAGTATTTTTCACAGAAACTGAGGTATATTTATTTCAAATTTCATGATCATATTTTCATTAGTATTAAGGTTATTCACAATAGAGGCAGCCATATCCATAGTGCTTAAAGAACAGTTCAGAGTGAGATGCTTGGAACAGGGTGGCCAAGTTGCAAGCCAGTCTGGTAAACCAAATACCATGGGTTTAATCTGTATCCATGCTAGATTTGGAACCTGAACTTGTGCCTGGAAGGTCACCATGAAAATATTAAGACTCTCCTGGTTTTGAATGAACTCAGTTGGGGACATCACAGATGCCAGATGAGAGAGTTTACTGCATGTATAAATAGGTGAGCACACACTTGTTTGTAAAACCATCATCATGTACAAAGGATGTGATGTGACTGATGTCCAAAAAGATATGATAATAGGGTATCATCTCAAAAATCACTAACTGTGTGGGATGTTCTAGAGCTACTGTAGTGAAGGTGTACTGAGAATGGATATGTCATACACTGAGTGTCTCCCGACAGCAAATCAGTGGTGTCCCACGGCGCATTGATGCCATAGGTGGACAGAGTGGTACAGAGAAATCCATGCTCCACAGTGGACCAGTTAAGCTCTATAATGACCAGAGGAGCAATGAGGAAATTGTAATATCAGGGATTACACTCTTACAGTATATCTTCATCTGTGAAGCAGATGCATGGTTAAGGCATCGATGTTAACCAAGATACATCATCAACATCACCTTCAGTTTGCACAGGAGTGCCGTTATTGGACACTGGAGGATTACAAAAACACTATCTTCCTGGACAAGTCAAGGTTTGTGCTGCATAAAGTGATACAGTATACACTACCAAACTGGGCCAAGTGCAGCGTACATCTGGGGAATGTTTTCTTTTCATGATCTTGGACCACTAATAATCTGCATGAGACTCTGAATGCTAACAGAATGCCAACAGATTCATGTGCACCCATAAATGTTGACATTCTTCTCTGTGAGCAATGATACCTATCAACAGGATAATACTCCAGCACAAGGGTGGTGCATGAGTGATTTAAAGAGCATGACAGTTACTTTGACGGCCTTTCCTGGCCTGCTAGCTCAACTGATCTTTATCCACTGGAGCACATTTAGGAACACTTGGATCACCAGGTTCACCATTCCGACCCCAACCTCACAATCACAGGGACCTCAGTGCTCTGCTGCAGTTGTAATGGACGATCACCTTCAAATACCTTCAGTCACCTAATACAGTCCATGTCACAATGTCTTGCTAGTGCCATCTGAGCCAAGAGTGGTTATATATATACATATACATATACACACACAGACACACAGTATATATACAATGAGGAAAGTAAGTATTTGAACACCCTGCGAATTTGCAAGTTCTCCCACTTAGAAATCATGGAGGGATCTGAAATTTTCATCTTAGGTACATGTCCACTGCTGTGAGAGACATAATCTAAAGGAAAAAATCTGGAAATCACAATGTAAGATTTTTTAAGAATTTATTTGTGTGTTACTGCTGTAAATAAGTATTTGAACACCTGTGAAAATCAATGTTAATATTTGGTACAGTAGCCTTTGTTTGCAATTACAGAGGTCAAACGTTTCCTGCAGTTTTTCACCAGGTTTGCACACACTGCAGCAGGGATTGTGGCCCATTCCTCCACACAGATCTTCTCCAGATCAGCCAGGTTTCTGGGTAGTCACTGAGAAGCACTGAGTTTGAGCTCCCTACAAAGATTTTCTATAGGGTTTAAGTCTAAAGACTGGCTAGGCCACTTGATGCTTCTTACAGAGCCACTCCTTGGTTATCCTGGCTGTGTGCTTTGGGTCATTGTCATGTTGGAAGACCCAGCCATGAACCATCTTCAATGCTCTAACTGAGGGAAGGAGGTTGTTCCCCAAAATCTCACAATACATGGCCCCAGTCATCCTCTTCTTAATACAGTGCAGTTATCCTGTCCCATGTGCAGAAAAACACCCCCAATACATGATGCTTCCATCCCCATGCTTCACAGTAGGGATGGTGTTTGTGGGATTGTACTCATCATTCTTCGTCCTCCAAACATGGCGAGTGGAATTAAGACCAAAAAGTTCTATTTTGGTCTCATCTGACCACAGCACTTTCTTCCATGACTCCTCTGGATCATCCAAATGGTCATGGGCAAACTTAAGATGGGCCTGGACGTGTGCTGATTTAAGCAGGGGAACCTTCCTTGCCATGCTTTAAACTTTGTTAGTGTGTTACTAGTTAGCTAGTGTTAAACCATGATGTCTTAGTGTATTACCCACAGTAACCTTGGAAACAGTGGTGCCAGCTCTCTTCAGGTCATTGGCCAGCTCCTCCCGTGTATTTCTGGGCTGATTCCTCACCTTTCTTAGGATCATTGTTACACCATGAGGTGAGATCTTGCATGGAGCCCCAGTCCGAGGGAGATTGACAGTCATGTTTAGCTTCTTCCATTTTCTAATAATTGCTCCTTTTTCACCAAGCTGCTTGGCAATTGCCCCATAGCCCTTTCCAGC
>BRDA01020594.1:9068-20280 GCA_036984385.1 Crenuchus spilurus
TATATCGCGGAAAGATCTATGGGTTCCTGCGAAATGTTAGTTGTGTGAGGTAAATGTGTGTGAGTTGGTGTGTGTGTGTGAGTGTGTGTAAATGGAGTGTGTTGATTGTAAAGCGTCCTTGGGTATCTAGAAAGGCGCTATATAAGTGTAACATTCATTCATTCATTCATTCATTCATACTATACTGTATATATGTAAGCTGAAATGACAATAAAAACATCTTGAACTTGTAATGTGATTACAAGAAATGTAACTTTAAAACTTTACATTCTTTGTTACAGGAAAACATAATGATGTTACTATAACACATTGTTGTGTACCATGTTACTCCCAGAACTGTTGACAAAACAGCCAAATACCAAGTAAAAATTCTTAGTGTGAATGCCATGTACACAAAATAACTGGAACGATAAATGTGTGGAATGCCCTCCTCTACACCAGGAGTCAGAGCAGTCTCAATAATTTGCTGCTTTAGTTGATCTGAATTGTTTGCAGAGATAGAGCACTGGGAAAAGGAATTATTCAGGTCTCTTCTCATTTCGCATCTGATGCATGTGCACTTCTCAGCCCGTGGGGATGCAATGCAAACTTCACTTTGATGGTTAATGTACGATATCCTTCAAGAGATAAAATGATATTTTCTCTTCCGGATCCCTTTGAATTTTTGCATGATGTAGCTCATTTAGCAGAAAATGCTCAAACAAGTATTCATTTTCTCTTCAAGTTCCACACAGCTCCTCAGCTCCTCTATGGGACTGCCTAGAGGGCATACTAGATATCCATTAGTGGGGTAACATCAGAGAGTGTGGCCCATTTTACAGCCGCAGCTGCAGGGAGGACTGTCATTGCTTTTTATCAGATCTCCTCTACACTTCCCAAAGGTATAACAATAATATAATCTCAAAAGTTCAAGGTCTGCATGTTTCTCTTTTAAATGTTTGGGTGTGTTTCAGGGCAGGTTTTGATGTAGTGGGTATCCAGGTAGGGATGATGAATTTGGAGATAAGTTACTTTACCTTACATTCTTATTTCTCATGCACTCTTTAAATATATGGTCCTTCAAGGGTTCTTCAATAAAGACAGTGGTTCTCAACAGAACCATGAACACACTTCCTTCATGTGGATATAGAGTTCTTTCCATGGTGAAAGCGTTCTTCAGATTCATGATGAAAGTGTTGTAAATGGCTCTATACAGAACCTTTGTGAAAATGGTTCTATATGGCCTCCAAAAGTATTCTACTGTAGTTACAATGTTCAGCTTGTAATAATAGAGGAACCCTTTTTTGGTACCTTATAGAACCATTTTCAGAAAGATTCTGTATAGAACCATCAATCTGAAGAACCCTTTCACCATGCAAAAAACTCTTTAGGTTCTTTGAGTGTTCATGGTTCTATATAGAACCATTTTTTTAACTAAAGAAACCTTGAAGAGCCTCGCAATCTTATCCTCATGACCTCACAAACAGCTGACAGAAATTATGATGGGAAATATACTCAAAAAATTATATAATCAAAAAGTTAATTTGGGTTCATGTTTTAATTTAAAACATTACATTGTCATGTATTTTATATTCATTAGACAAAAGTGACATTTCAAGCCTTCATGTTGATACTTTTTCAATAGTAAGTTACTCAGATTTAAGCTTAGAGCAACAAGCCATACGGATCAACAGTAAAACAAAAATAAGGCTTAAAATGTAACTTTAGGCGGAACAAATATAAAATATCACCTTTACCTTTTAGAACTAACAAATAAACAAAACTGACCTGCCTCTGTATATCATAAAACTTTATGATTTATGATAACCTTAGAAAATTATTATTATATTTTTTTTTACAATGAGCACAGTCCCAGCCTCATCCTCCTATAGAGGGCAAAAGTTGAGCATGTTTATCTTTAATTGATGTGATTTCTAACCTATAGCCTATAATACAGGGGTTGGGAGCCGATGACTGGAGTCTCTTTGGTGATTACTTTGCTGTGACACAACTACAACACCTGAACCTGCTAATTACCTTACAGAGTTGAATCAGTTGAGCTAGATCAAGAAGTTCACCAAACTGTGAAAGACTGGAGTTCCCCAGTTTTGACTGAATCTTTCAAGTAGTAGAATCTTTGAGTATTTCCCAGATGTAATCACCAAACATATTGCTTTTGAGAATGCATTGCTAATGTTTATAGGCCTGAATAATTTTTATTTAATTTGGGGGAAAATCACAAATAATTCTCCTGCACTGGAGAAGATCTAATGTAATGTTGCTTTTATTGAGCACATTTAACTGTCTGTTAAGTAAAGAATAATGTCCTTTCTACAAAATCAATGTATAAAACTGTCACACATTTAGACAGTGTATTTATGTATACAAAGAAAACATGAAGAGTCATCTAAAAAGAAGTGTTTACTGCAATTATAGCAATTTTGTTATAGGCAGTTGTTGAAACTACTCTATCACTATCTAGGTTGTCAATAAACTGATATTTATGATGGTTGTAATGATTAGTATTCAAAGCTTCCAGAGCGTTGATTTAGAACAGTCATATATAATAATAGACGCCTGTCAGCCAATCAGAAAAGAATATTTCTCATTAAGACTACTATAAGTGACTTATTTTAAATGGCAGCTATTTTATAGCTAAGGTTTTAGCTTTGAGGCTCTTTTACATTCCCATGCAAAAGTTTGGTTACCCCTGGTCAAATGATCAAATGACACATAAATGAAAATAAATTACGACACTCTGTACAGTTAACAATTGTAGATATGTCATTTGTCTACAAAAATGCAGTTTCTGTTTATTTGCTGACTAATGAAAGAAAGTTCATTATAAACATGCAGAGGCCATATTGTTCCAACTTCTAATTTTCCCAAGGGTGTCATAAGCATGTAAAGGGTTAATTCTTTATTTTTTATAACAAGAACAGGATATTTGTGCAAATGTCATTAAATATAAAACATCAGTTTATTTGTAACTTCTGCTATCATAAAGGGCATATGTTATGGTCACCAAATACCCATTTATATGTACTTGTGGATTACTGCTTTGAACCCTTCATATGAATGGTTAGGATCCTATGATTGATTGAATTCTTTTGGATTTGTTATGGTGAGGCTGTGTTACTTCAGTGGACAAAGCTGGCGGCTGTCCAGTCAAACGAGACAATGATGGAAGATGTGATGCTGCTACAAGTAATGGTGTTTTCAAAGTGTGCCATGGTGGCCTGGATGATATTGACTTTTTTCATTTGCCACAGACGGCTCGTGAGCTGCTGAGCTTTGTGGCTGATGGAGGTGATGTTTGTGTCCCAGCAGAGAGTGATACAGGTGGTGATCTGCAGGAATTTGAAGAAGTCAACCACACAGTGTGATTGATTTCAGTATGTGTGTGTGCTAGTGGTGGAGAGCATTGTGGAATTGTAGAAGTCAAGTGACATTTTAGAAGCAGATTTCAGCACATCAAGACATTGTGTAAGTATCCTCTCCTCTGTATTCTTATTATATATGTCTAAAACTATTTTGATGGAAGGACAGTTCTAAATGCCTATTCTTATGAAAGATTGTAAACAGCCTAAAACATAGTAGATCATTTTACTGTTGAGATAAATGGATAAAATAAAATTTTATATGCAAGGCATCTCTTGATCTCTTTCATTTAACCCTTTAAAGTGGATTTCTACAAAAATTAAGCAGTTTTAGTCATTCAGAGTGCATTGCTAATTCCTTGCAGAGGAACTTTTTTTGCAATGGTGCTGAGAAGAACAAGAAATTAAACCACCAGCAACTTTATGTATGTGAACCACTTGTAATACACTAATAATAGCAAAATAGTGATAAATCTAGAAAAAGTCTGTTTTCTTTGGGGATTATTTTTTAATGCTGTAATGAAGACTGCTAGAGCCGACTCCATGTTAAAACCAAAACCAGGAAACATTGAGTCTCAGCCCAAGACCAAGACTTTTAGTAGTTGAGTCTGAGTTAGAACCAAGATCAAGAGTAGCTGAGACATGATTTTATTTAATCATTTAAAATTAAAAAGAAAAAAATGGAAAAACTACATTTTTAGGTTTGTATTTAATTGTACATTCATTATCATTAATTATAGATTATATTATTTGGGCCCAATGCCCAATGAAGTTTAAGTTGTAAGACTTAGGATTGGAAGTCTGAACCTACATAATCCCTGTATTGTGTGAGTCCTGAGAATGTAAGTTAATATTTACTTCCAGAGAAGCTTCCACACAGTGGTAGTTTGAATGAATGTGTGCCTGGTAGAATGTTTAGAATTTTTTTTCTATAATGTAAAACTGAATTTAATTTGAAGTTTAAAAGAAATTTAAAGAAGAGAGCTGTTCTGTACAGCACCAAAAGTGCTTTTGACCCCATGGCATTTTCCAAAACAGTCATGTTTCCAAACAGGCTATGTTTGACCTTGTTGTGCTGAAACATTTCCCCTCTGCAGCATTGTGCAAAGAATCCAATAGCAGTTTGAAGTCAATAGCCAGAAAGAACTTTCTGAAAATAAAATATCTGAGAACAGCAGGTAGAAGGTGTGGGAGGGACAATTTGTGGAGGTGCCAAAAATAAATCAGCGTTAACAAGCTTGACATTAAGATTTAGTAATCTGGTTTGGCTTTAGATTTCACACTGGAGTTAGGGTAGAGTGCTTCCCACATGGATTACAATGAACATGATTTTTTGTGCAATTAAACAATTCCCAGTGAAGCATACTTTGCGTCACATCATCATATTCCTATAGTAACATTATTTGTGATTTTGTTGACAGTTTTCAGACATAGTTCTGAAGATTCACCCTAAATCATCATTTTTTAATACCATAAACCATTTTTGTCAGTGTTTGTGGATTACTTAGTTAAAATTAGTTAAAAACTAAAATTCCCACTGGCATTATGAGTGGCTATAGAATAGTACCATTGTGAAGCAAATAACAACTATAGCCAGCTAGCTAGCACAGTATGGTTAGTTTTATCTTGGTGTTACAATTGGCCTACACACCAGAGAAACATTTGACAGTCCTTTGAAATGAGACTTCTAGGGTTTACTGCATGTATAAATAAGTGAGCACACCAGTCAGTTGTAGCAGAGTGTAAAACAATCATCATGGACAAAGAACGCAATTTGACTGATGTCCAAAAGGGCATGATAATAGGGTTCCAGGTGAAGGGTGGTAGCATCTCAGAAACCACTAACTTAGTGGGATGTTTTAGAGCAGCTATAGTGAAGGTGTCCTGAGAATGGACTTCTTGTATAATGAGTGCCTCCAGAAAACAAAACAGTGATGCACTAAGAGTCACTGATGCCACAAAGAACAACGACTCGTACCCAGCAATCAACACATCACAGTGGACCAATTAACATCTATAATAGACACAGGAGTGACAAGAAAACTGTTGATCACTATTGAGCAAACACTCTAAGTCATGGGTGGTTATTCCCACAATTAACTAGGTGGTGATAATATTCTGATATAACCATGTATTTTAACATTTTTTGTGCTGTTTATTGCTGTTCTAATTTGTTGTTAAAAATGACCTGCTCCTTATCTGACTTGTTTTTTTTTTTTTTTTTACTAATCACTTGTATTTTGATTGTGTTAAGTTTGGAAAGGTTATTTGGATGAAGCAAAAACAACATTTATTGAATTATATTAATTTACCAGACTTTCATTCACAGCACCCGGGGAGCAGTTGAGGATTAGGTGCCTTGATCAAGGGCACTTAGTGGGTCAGCTGTGTCAGAGGATTAAACAAGCCACCTTTTCATCCCAAGCCCACGTCTCTAACCTTTAGCTTGCAAGCATTTGTTCACCTGTAGATTCAGGCTGTTTAGGCCTACATCTACAAATCTTTTCCTGATGACTCTCTTGATAAAATAAAAGCAGTTAGCTGCTGTTTCCAGGGTGAATAGTGGAGGAGTTTGAAAATGGAGAGAGCGTTTCTCTCACTGGAGACTACTGAGCACTAGACACAAAAAACAAATAACAACATTAACATATTAACTTTGACAGCCATAAAAGTATATATTAATCTTGCTTAAACATTTTTAAAATGATTTTGCAATAATCTAAAGCATTGTTGGGTTCCATTTTCCCCATACACAGTGGGAGAATGACAGGAGAATTACCATACTGACAAATTTAGCACAGAGATGCATGGAACGATCCATTGCTTCCTCTGTAGGGAACTTTGCACTGCTTTTGCATTTTTTATAGCCTTCAATCAGTTGGGCCTTGGTAAAAAAAAGCTCACACTCACCGTTGGATACATAATCGCTCCCTCAGTGCCCACTACCCAGATTGATCAGCACTGGGCTTTTAATCATTCATGCAGCGGCCTGTGTGATAATGCAAACTAAACACACACACATGATTAATAATTAAGATTTCGAATTGATAAAGCATTAAAGCACTACCCTGGGGAGGTGTTTGTCAAGCTGAGACACCCCCAGTGCATTCAACCGCTGCAGGTATCGCTGATCGTGGTGAATATTCTCCCGTCTTCATTAGGCCCCCTTGAGTGGACAGCAAATACCACTCCGCATTAACTCTGCATTAAAGCTAATTAATGTAGCTACTGCATGCTCCTGATACTGCCTGGTTACTTAGCGACTCACTATCGCACAGCCTCCAGAAAGAGCACTCTGAAAGCTCTGACTGTGCTGCAGACTGATCACATTACAGCAGAATTATAGTTATTGTTATATCATTTATTTCTCTGATGTAAAGTAATGGAATATGTGTTAGCTTTAATTCAGCTTAAAGGGCTCATATTCTACTTTTATCCACCCTGAGATCCACTTACAACATTTGTGTTGTTTTATTCATCAGCTCATTTTCACACCACCATTTGGTTGCCTTGTATTCAAAAAGCAGTCTGAAACACTGCGTGTAACTTCAGAATGGATGGGCTCACCTGCTATAGACGGTTCATATATGTACTACTACATGTTCAAAAATTGAGAATGTTGTGAAAAAGTTGATTTGTGTTCATTATTTAATTCAAAAAGGGTAAACTGACATATATTTTTATTCCATACTTGTAAAGTGACATATTTCAAGCCTTTTTTGTTTTCATGTTGATATTGTTCAAATAGTAAATGCCAAACGCCAAATTTTGAGTTTCTGATTTTTCTGAGCTATAAGCCAAATATGTAAAGCCATCTACTTCGTCTGCAACAGTTTACCCCATTGCATTCATACAGAAGTTATAAGAAGCGTTTCAGCCTTGATTTCTTTTTGAATGAAGCACAGTACAGGACAGCCAATCAGAACCAAGGTGATTTACATATTTATAGTGATTATGATTATTTCTGACTCCTTTTAGGAAGTGCTGTCATTTAAATGTAGGAGCCATCACTCTTGACTCGATGCTTCTCCAATTCATTTCTTTTAAAAGAAAAAATCACAGTCTTTTATATTTAAGTACAACTTACACATTAATGTACATTATCAGATTGAAAATAAATGCTCATTAAATTGCATAAATGTTTATATATATATCTTTCACTGAATTTATCCATCCATCCATCCATTATCACACCCGCTTAATCCCCTGCAGTTAGTCCCTTACCCGCTCAGTGGGTGCAGGGCAGGACAGTACACTACAAATGTAAATGTAAACGTACACTATTCAGCTAAGCCCAGGACAGGGCACCTATCCATTGTTGGGTGCACACACACACACACAGACACACACACACACACACACACACACACACGCACACATATACAGACACACACTCACACATGGACAGACAATCTAACCTCCATGTTTTTGGACTGTGGGAGGAAACCGGAGACCTGGGAGGAAGAATTTGTTATCATAAAAAAACAAATAAATTAAGTTTCTAGACAGATTTCCCACAATAAACACACTTTGTTTGTTTACTGTCTTGTTTTTTTTTTTTTTTTTTCAAAATGTCACATACATAAGCCTTATTGTGAACGTAATAGTTTGTAAGTGGGTGGGGGGGGGGGCGAACTACAGGACAACCAATTGTATACATGGATGCCAGTTTCATGTGATCAAGTTTATTATTATTTATTTGCTTATACACTTATTTATTTTTCTTCTTATCCTTAAAACTTTTTGTTTATAGTAATTCTATTTATTGTATTATGTTATCAGTTTGAATATTATTTACAGTTCCATTAGTTTAACATCTGACATCAAATATTTAAGGAACTCACAGTCACATAACATGTACCTGTAGCTGTGATTATAATCAGCTCTTTAATAAGCCTCCCTTTCCTCATTCTATTATGTTTCTTTCTTGTTTACATAATGCTCTCCTAGATATGAAGTAGATTATTGAGTGAATCTTTTAAAGCATTAAGCATCAATGGTTCGGTGGATTTGAAAGTGCACAATAAATGTGTTTACACATAGAGGAATTCGACCTCTCAAATTTTAACCCATCCATGCAATGAAACTCACATACACATATTTAAGGGTAGCCATATCCCCAGCATCCAGGGAGCAGTGTTTCAGTTAGGTGCCTTGATTAAAGGCACACCAGTCATGTTTACCAAGGGACTGAACCAAGAACCTTCTGCTCACAAGGCCAGGTCCTTAACTACCAGGCAAAACTTGCCCCAGCTACATGCTAGGAGACTACATATGGCTAGTGTCAGTGGCCAAATCTCTATTGCAAGACAATGTATCTGGATGAGACTTAAACTGATCAAATGAGTACTAAGTTAGCTAACATAAAAAATAAAAGTAGACAATTCAGACCGAAAAAAAAAAAACAGGACTGCAAGTCAATTTAATCCAGTCTAAATAGGTCTATAGGGAGTGAGTGCAGGGGCTAGGCATTTGGGTGCTCTAAGCTTTGTGAAGCCCCCCCCCAAAAAAAAAGAACAATAATCCAGTATTTGTCAGTGTGTTTATTTCTCTAAAAATAAGCTTTATTGATGATATTGATGTTCTGAAAACAGTTGAAAAATTAGTAAGAGGTGAAATTAAAATCTCGATAAAACACGAAATTAAAGGCTAAAGGGTGGGTTTGCCCAGGGCGTCACACAAGCTAGAACCACCACTACTTATAACTATTAACATTATTTACATATTTATATTTTAAATATGTCATTATTATGATTACTATCATTTTTATGGTTTTTGGTGCCGCTGAGGACACTTGGTGCCCTACATGCAGTGCGTGGTTCCGCATGGGTGGAACAGTAGCATTGTTTATAGGCATGTAAATTGTGCTCCAATGTGAAATAAGGTGAACTAACCCTTTAACCTCTAAGATATTTTTTTGTGGAGGCTGCTGGTTTTACCTCTTACAGCTATTATGCTCTTGAAGATTTGTTTCTGCAGTCAAGCATGTTAGTACAGATGCGTCCTTGAGTTTTCTGCATTTATGGTTCTATTTACTCAGCGAGGTTGCCCCGGTTTCTAACTAATGGCTGTGTTCATTTCATTTCAGCACGCATTTTTCTCGGTCCATTTTGCCTGACTTGTAGCAATTTGTGTATTTTTTTCATATATCCGCTGCCATCTAATTTGACGTGCATGGCTCAATTAATGAAGGACTTACGCTGTGCTGCCGAATGGCATAGAATTTACAGGCAGCCAGAGCTATTCAAAGCACAGCAGCTCATCCCTTCTACAGCCTATCAACATTCTCTCAAATGTTTGAAGCCTTTTCTTGTTTTGTTCCTCTATAGCAGACAGGAGCAAGTTCTAACTGACACTTCTACACTGATGATTATGTGGCACAGCTTCAGTCTGTATGCAGAATCTGACAAAGCTGCATATCCTTCTTTTCTGTATCATTGTCAATATTCTTCCTCTGCAGTGCCTGGAAAATGCAAAACTATAAAAGACCCCTCAACTGCTTCCTCTGGTGGGCCCAGAGCATTTTACTCAGTTATGTCTTATTTCTCTTTAGACTATTTGTTTGAGCTCTGTTGAACACTGCTTATTGAATGTAATGGTCTGCCATAAGGTTTTCACACAACCCTGATCAAGATGTTATGAGCCCATGTTTCTAATGTTTAAGCTTAATATCAGATTGTATCTAACACTGAGATAAGAATGGAGCAAAATATAACTCATTGTCTATTGTTGCCAGCCTATTTACATTTTGACTAGAGACTGTAGCTATGACTCTCTCAAATACACTCACTGTATGCAAAGCAATATGTTATTTTACCTAAAGTGACCTAAAGTGTTTTATTAAAATATTTAACTGTAAAAATTAACATAAAAACTTTACTGAAATCAATTTATTCTGTGTGTTGTTACTGTATTATGTTTATTTGTGTTTAGTGAGAAGTGATTTTAAGAGTGTATATGCAAATGAAGTTCTGATATTATTTTAGTATCTGCTGTTAGTCCAGCAGAAGAGAGAGCAGGTGTTTCTATCAGGGCTTATATTGGTGTGTATCAGGAGGTTCTATGTTGGTTATAGAGTACTGTGCAAACATGTTATGCACCCTTAGAAAGGTTTAATTAAGCTAGTTAGAATAAATAATAATAATTCTCAATACATGTTAGAATAAATACCAAATAATAATAATAATAATAATAATAATAATAATAATAATAATAATAATAATAATAATAATAAATGGGGCGGCACGGTGGCTTAGTGGTTAGCATGTTTGCCTCTCAGCGCTGGGGTCTTGGGTTCGAGTCCACATCTGAGCGGAGTTTCCATGTTCTCCCCGTGTCTGCGTGGGTTTCCTCCGGGGTCTCAGGTTTCCACCCACAGTCCAAAAACATGCAGGTCAGGTGGATTGGCTACTCTAAATTGTGCATGTATGTGTTTGTGTGTGCGTTCACCCAGAGATGGACTGGTGCCCTGTCCTGGACTTGGTTGAATAGTGTAATGCCCTGCCCTGCGCCCAGTGAGGGGGTAGGGGACTAACCGCAACCCTGATAAGGATTAAGCGGGTGTGATAATGAATTGAATGAAAATTAACGAATAATAATAATAATAATAATAATAATAATAATAATAATAATAAAACAAAATGCCAATTCGGTATTATTTGTAATTCTCATCCAGTACCTGCTTTGGTTGGATAATTAATACTTCATTTTGTTCAATAAAGTGAACTCATTAAATAACTTTCAGCTGCAGTAAATCAGTTTCCTTCTCCTGAGATCACTACCTTGCCGTGGTGGAGAAGCTTGAGAGAACCTTTGAATCTAAGAGCGATACCATCTGGAGCTATGCTCCTGGT